>JAOQMP010080113.1:0-33654 GCA_027563575.1 Erythroxylum pedicellare | reverse complement strand
ATAGACCTAAAATGTATTGAGATCTGTCCCTATGAATCTTAATGCCAATGACATAAGATGCTTCACCCATATCCTTGATATCAAAATTCTTAGAAAGGAACTATTTCACCTCATATAGCAAACCTTTGTCATTTGTGGCAAGTAAAATATCATCCATATATAGAACAAGGAAACAAATTTTACTCCCACTAAATTTCATATGTATGCATTGATCCATGATATTTTTTACAAAACCATATGAATAGATGATATCATGGAATTTCAAATACCATTGACGGGAGGCTTGTTTCAATCCATATGTGGATTTCTTAAGCTTACACACTAAATGCCCACCATCACTAGAGGAGAATCCTTCCAGTTGTTTCATATAAACTTCTTCCTCTAGGTCTCTATTTAGGAACATTATTTTCATATCCATTTGATGTAGTTCTAGATTAAAATGGGCAACCAATGCCATAATCACTCGTAAGGACTCCTTTTTAGATATAGGAGAAAAGGTCTATGTGTAATCGATTCCTTCTTATTGAGCAAATCCTTTGGCAATAAGTCTAGCTTTATATCTTTCAACGTTACCTAATGAGTCCTTTTTTTTTCTTAAAGACCCATTTACATCCAATGGCCTTTGCACCATTAGGCAAATTGACAAGATCCTAGACTTTGTTAGATGCCATAGAATTCACCTCATCTACCATAGCATTGTACCACAATTGAGATTTATTGCAACTTATAGCTTGTGAAAATGTTTCAGGGTCATTTTCAGCTCCAATGTTATAGTCAGCTTCTTGTAAATACACAATGTAATCACTAGGTATTGCTGATTTCCTATCTCTAGTTGATCTTCTTAATATTGTATTAGCGCCCTCCTGAGGAGGAGCTTGTACAACTTGTTGCTCAACAACCTGTGGTGATTACTGAACAATCGGATCTACTAGATTGTCATCAGCAGCTTGTGGAACTTCAATAATTGGTTGTTCACTTCCCGTTTGACTTTGAGGGATGCTAGGAACAACAATCAATCTATTACTTGAAGTAGGAGTTTGTATTTTACAATGATCCTTCTTAAGAACTAAGTCCCGAGATTGATCACTCCCACTAATCAAGTCATTTTAAAGAAACTTTGCATTTCTTAATTCCACAAACCTAGTACTATAAGATGGACAATAAAATCTGTACCATTTGGACCTTTCAACATATCCAATGAAATACCCACTTATAGTCCTTGGATCCAGTTTCTTTTCTTGTGGATTATAAGCTCTTACTTCAGAAGGGTATCCCCAAATGTTTATATGTCGCAAACTTGGTTTCCAACGTTTTCATAACTCAAATGATGTTTTAGAAACAGCCTTGGCTAGAACTCGATTTAATATATACGCTTTCGTTTTAAGAGCTTCAATCCACAAGGATTTAGGAAGTTTAGAGCTGCTAAGCATACTCCGCACTATGTCTAATAATGTTTGGTTTCTTCTTTCTGCTACATCATTTTGGTCCAAAGACCCAGGCATAGTGTATTGAGATATTATCCTATGCTCTTGAAGAAACTTCGCAAATGGACCAGGTGCTTGTCCACCCTCAGTGTATCTACCATAAAATTCTCCACTTCTATCTGATCTCACGATCTTTATTTGCTTACCACATTGTTTCTCTACTTTCGTTTTAAATACCTTAAAAGTATCTAATGCTTCACTCTTGTTATGAAGCAGATAGAGATGCATATATCGCGAGTAATCATCTATAAATGATATGAAGTATTTCTGACGATACAAGTCCATTTCTAGACTACAAATGTCTGTATGTATGATCTCTGATATGTCTGAACTCCTCTTAGCACTTTCTTTTTCATGTTAGTCTACTTTCCCTTTATGCAGTCCACACAAACATCAAAATCAGTAAAATCTAAAGTATTAAGTACTCCACCATTCACTAGTTTTTTTATTCTTTCAAGGGAAATATGTCCTAATTTTCAGTGCCACAACATAGAGGATTGTTCATTCATAACACATTTTTTAATACCAACATTACTTTGGACATGCATTATATTGTGAAAAATATTTTCTTACAAATTAATTCGAAAAAAACTATCAATCATTGTATCGTTCCTAGCAAGATTAGATTCACAATACAAACCAAATGATGTATTTGAAAAGTTAAATGAATATCCCATAAGTACACGTCTTGAAACTGAAATCAAATTTCTTGAGAAACTTGGAATATAAAATGTTCTTTCCAAATTTAAAACAAAACCAGAATTTAAAACTAATTTGCATGTCCCAACAGCTTCCACATGTGAACACATCTTGTTGCCTGAATAGATGTATTGTTCACTGCCCACTGGCTTCCTGTGATTTAGAAAACCCTTTATTTATAATCCAAGCCTTAAATTTGGCACAATACTTCTTTATATGCCCTTTCTTTTTACAGAAGCGGCACCTAAGATTGAAATCCTTTTTGATCTTAGTGCGGACCGATATTTTACTCTTTCCCTTTTGTTTGACTTGCCCTTTATTCCTTCCTTCTATTGCCATATGTGCACTTTCACTCAATTTCATTTGCTAACCTCCCTTCCTCTTGAATACACATGGTCAGAAATTCATTGATAGGTCATTTGTCCTTATGTGTGTTGTAAGAGACTTTAAAAGGTCCATATTGAGGTGGAAGGGAATTTAGTATGTAATGCATAAGGAAAGACTCGGACATTTCAACCTCAAGAGACCTTAGTTGAGTTGCAATGTCCCTCATTCGTATGATGTGCTCACGCACACCTCTAACACTTGTGAGCTTCATTGATGATAACTTAGTCATTAAGGTGCTAGCTAGCGCCTTATCTGAAGACTCAAATTGTTCATCAATAGCCTTCAATAGATCCCTAGCATGATCACACTCTCCAATAGAACCACGAATACTAGGGTGAATTTAGGTCTTTATATACATCGTGCTAAGGCAATTAGATCACTCCCAATGCTCATAAAGAGCAATTTCAGCCTGAGTGCTAGTTCAGTAGGTACATATGGTTCATCTTTTAGGATAGTATAATTAATGTCCATACATCCTAATTGGAGGAGAATCCTCTCTTTTCATATTTTATAGTTATCACCATTCAATTCGAGAATGTCACATTAAATATCAGAAAGATTCATATGATGAATAACTACACAAAATTCAAAATACATATATGCTTATGTCACTAAATTTATTGAAGCAAATAAACATATATCATGTTTTACCAATGTTAAAACATGCAATCATATTTCATATATGAATCGTATAACAATTAAAACTGCCTGTGGGCTAAGCTTTAATTAAAAGATTCATATTTACTTTTTATGATGAAACTATCAAATTATTTTATTTTCTTAATATCTGTGGGTAAATTAAGAAAAAAAGACAATTTGTTATTCCATCCTAATTAATCATGTAAATATGATAAATCTTCCTGTGGGATAAATTTTGTTATATTTAAATATGATTAATTGCAATTTGTGTCATTTTACTATATGTGATCCATAACACATAATATATAATTTTAATTAATTAAAGATGATGTGGCTAATCTTCAAGTAATTAAAATTATATTGATCACATGACACCTCATTTTATGCAAAACTATGAATAATAAAGGTTCTACATAATCCTTTACAATTTATTATAATAATAAATCAATATCATATATTTGCATAAATATAAATATATATACATGAATTTAAAATCAAACATAATTTAAATCATGCAATTTAAGAAAATTAGGCTAATTTGTCAAAGCGAAAATATTTATAATTTCTATATCTAAATACCCATTAAATATGAATAATAATATAGATACGGTATATTTCATTTACGGCCTACTGAATGTAAGCTTCAATTGTCCAGATTTTTATGTATGACTTTATACAACAATAAAGGCTAATGGTGGGACCCATGAGAAGCTTGTTGACTCACGAAAACAAGTGCTCTCCATAATTCATTTTAGTCAAGACTTCATGTAACAACAAAAGCAAATGATGGGCTCCTTGAAAGTTTTTAAAGTTACAAAAACTGTTGCTATTGCTGTAAAACTACAACTTGCAATACACGAAAACAAGATTCCTGCAGCATTAATGGCCCACGCAAAATTTCTTCTTTCCATGTAAAGGCATGAAGCAATGAAACACTGGTTAATACATATAACCGAGGGTCCCATAAAACAAAAAGTATTTGTTGCTGACAACTGATCTGTGAATTAACAGATGCGAACGAAAAAGTTGAGTTACTGCAAACATATGCCTTAAACTGTTCATCATCTTCATCCTTCAACCGGGTCAACAAGACCCGAATCTGACCCATATTTAAATCTTCCTATTTCTTTATTTCTAAACTTCCAATTCAAAACTATTGGAAACGAAATGCAATTTGCTTCATATACGCAAGAACCATTCCACTATATATTGACTGTAACAATGTCAATATTTGCAACAGAAAATTCACGTATTCATGCATATCTTTACAGAAAATTAATTACATCAAGGCAGAGAAAAGTATGCTCTGATACCAACTGTTAGACATGATAATAATCTATATACATGTCTATTATAAAAAATGAAATGCGGAATATTATTACGTACCTTCTGCCATTGATGTTGAGAGATCTTGAATAAATGTGATAGGGTTCTTCTAAGCTTTTAACAAATGCAAATGATGGTGTATGAAAAATCATTGTAAAGCCTAGGGACCCAATCTTTATATATGCCTTGTTGTCTTCCATCAAAACAGCTGAAGGACATGATGGTTCAAGTGAAAGGGCATGACTCTTCAAAGAAATAGACACGACCTATAGAAATGAAACTAACAGATAACAACTATGTCTTTGAGTCTTATAATACACAGCATCAGATCTTGGAGAGATCATACTCCTAAATAATGAGAAACATCTTAATGAAATCGAGTGGGACATGATTCATCACACAAAAACCCCTTTATATGACACAGTTGTGGCATTTATTTCCATAGTGATGTTTGTGTTTATTATTCAGAATTGAAGTTTAGCTTTTCAGCTGTAAGCTCAATGTTTTTTCTAAAAAACATATGGACTTTCCAAAGGCTGAATCGACAAAGAGATGGTTGCTAATATTATTGATTGGTGTAAAAGTAGGTGAATTAGTAGCGAATATGGTTTTTTTTGGACACACAGAAAACGTTCCATTTAGTTTCTTATATAAAGGAATGCAAAACATCCAAAAATAGACTTCTGCATAGTACAACTTTCTTGTGCAATATTGCCTATTTTAAGCTAACAACCCTTCCTCCAATATTACACCTATTTAAGCTAAGACAATGCTAGAAAGTACAAACATAATAACAACAAAACATAAGTATTTAATATGCTATTTCAGCTTTGACCGACATGCCAACACACCAGAATTTTGTCCAACTCTATTCCTATGAACAAAATAGCTTTAAACGAACAAACCAAAAATCTAGTTGCAGCAAATCTCTGCTTCCTTTTACTTTTTCTGCAACAACTTCTTTTTTCCTAACTTGGACAGCAAAAGCAGTAGAAGAGTTTAGCTTGCAAATTCATCTTCTCCAATATACTCCTCCTTGAATTTGCCAAACAAAACTCCCAGCATTTCTTTCAATTCATCAATTCTTCCATGGGTTAATGATTTGGTAAACAAGTCAGCCAATTGACTTTCAGATTGGCAAAATACAATATGGATTTCACCAAATTTCACAACTTCATGAATGGCATGGAATTTTATGTTGATGTGCTTGGTTCTACCATGCAAAACCTAGTTTTCTGCAATTGTGATTGTAGACTTGTTATCACAAAACAAAACAGTAGGCTTTAGTTGTTTGAAACCCAAATCAGACCATCTTTCGTAACCATACAACTTGGCTCATGGCTCCTGCCAAGGTGACATACTCGACTTCAGCTGAGGATTGAGCCACCACCAACTGCTTCTTGGAATTCCAGCATATTAGACTTGAATCGAGGGTAAAGACGTACCCAGAGGTGCTCTTCATATCATCGATGCTTCTTGCCAAGTCAGAATCTGAAAACCCTTGCAAGAATACTGAAATTTCTCTTACATACAAAACTCAAATGTTAATTATCTTAATTGTCCCTTTAATGAACTTGAGAACTTGTTTAGCAGCACATAAATGCAATTCACTTGGTTCAGACATAAATCTTGATAAAAAAACTTGTAGAAAACATAATGTCGAACCTGGAAGTTGTCAAATACAGCAAACTTCCTACAATGCTTCGCAATACTTGTGGATCCTTCAGATTCTTTCCAGATTCCTTTGACAATTTGTGATTTAGGACCAATGGTGAGGCCATTTCCTTGCAATTTTGCAATTTGAATATTTTCAAGAGATCAAAACCATATTTTTGTTGTGAAATATAAATTCCCGCGGGCTCTTGGCTTACCTCCAGACAAAGGAAGTAATTCATCAACCCAAGGTCTGACTTCTCAAATTTTCTTTGCATGACCAATTTGAAATTGATTATTTCATCCTGATTTGAACCTATAATCAGCAGGTCATCAACATAAGCTGAAACGAGCAGCAGAATTTCACCTTGGTCTTCCTTTATGTAGAGTGTTGCTTCATTCAAGCTCCTCCTAAAACTTGAATTTATGAGATATGCATCAATCTTTTAGAACCAAGTTCTAGGGGCCTGTTTTAGGCTGTATAACTTCTTCTTTAGCCTGTACACTTTCTCTGAAGCAACTTCGAATCCTTTTGGTTGTTGGACGTAGATTTTTTCTTTATGCTCTCCATTAAGAAAAGTTGACTTCAAGTCGAGATGGAAAATAACCCATCCTTTCTGACCAGTAATTGCTAACAACAATCTTATGGTGTCATGACGAGCAACTGGTGCAAACGTTTCTACGTAATCGACACCTGCAATTTGTGCAAAGCCCTTAACAACCAATTAAGCTTTGTGTTTGAAGATCAAGCCATCTGGATTGAACTTGGTTCTGAATATCCACTAGACTCCTATGGCTTTTCTTCCTATAGGTAAATTTGAAAGTTTCTAGGTGTTATTCTTTTCGATCACAGCAATCTCATCTCGCATAGTTTGCATCCATTCTGGAACTTGAGTAGCTTCTGAAAAATTGGCTGGTTCAGCATAGACATAATTGCATCTTTCATAGATATTTCCAAAAGAGCTTGTTTGAATGACAGATCCATCAGTTGTATCCTTGATTGAGAATTCTACTTCTGCTTGAATTTGAGAAAGTTGGTCAGGATCATCAACTTTTGCATCAGAATGCTTCTATGGTTCTTTGTGTTTAAAATCCCAGAATTGATCTTCATCCACTTGAATATCTCTGCTAATAACAATGTTGTTCAAGATTGGATCACCTTTGACTTCGGTTGAATAGCCAATGAAGATTCCTTTGGCAGCCCTTTCATCTAACTTCGATCTCTTCTCTGCAGGAATGTGATAAAAACAAAGAGATCCAAAACTTTTCAGATTTTTAACCGAAGGTTTGTTGCCTGTCCATACTTGGAACGATGTCATTTAATTGACAGCCTTCGTTTGCAGGCGATTCAGTAAGAATACAACAGTAGCAGCAGCTTATGCCCATAATTTTTTAGGAATTCTTTTGTCAAACAGCATGCTTCAAGCCATCTCCATAATGATTCTATTCCTGCGCTCAGAGACTCCATTTTGTTGTGGAGTATTGGCTACAGTTAGTTAATGGGTGATTCCTGAAGTTTTGCAAAAAAATTCTGGAATGCAGTTGAAACATATTCGCCGCCATTGCCAGTCTAGGGAACTTTGATGTAATTGCTGCTTTGATTTTCTACAAGGTCTTTGAAGCTTTTGAATGCTGTAAACACTTCATTTTTAGCCTTCAAGAAATATATCCAGGTCATCCTGGTGAGATCGTCAATGAATAGCACAAAGTAACTGCTTCCATTTAAAGAATTGACGTGCATCGGGCCACAAATATCAGAGTGGATAATCTCCATCTTGTGATTGGCTTTGTTGACTCCTCCTTTTGGCAATAGCTTGCTGACGTGTCTTCCAAGGGCACATCCAACACATACATGAGTCAATTTAATGATTTCTGACAGATCTTACACAAGCTCGGTTTTAGACATAGTTTGCAATTTTTTGAAACTCACATAACCGAGTCTCCTATGCCAAAGTTGGCTACCTTCTTCCTTCGTTACGCTTACTGTTCCTGTAACTAGTTCCTTGTTTATCAAGAAACTTCTTCCTAACATTTTGAGTCTTGCAATCTCCTTATCATAATCATCAAAGATAAGGTAAGTTTTTCTTTTGAAATATACCCCACAGCCGTTGTCAAGCATTTGCGGAACACTAAGCAAGCCGATATGTAGTTCAGGAATGTAAAGTACATTTGTAAGATACCTGATACCTTTGTCAATTTTGATAGCTACAACACCTCTTCCTTTGGAATAGACAACCTGTCCATTCCCAAGCTTGATCTTAGCTGTAATGGATTTGTTGAGTTCAGTAAAGGCTTACTCGTTGGGTGTCATGTGGCTGGTGCACCCGCTGTCAATGAGCCAGGTGGTTTTGGCAGCTTCGTTTGATTCTTCAAAAGCCATGAAAAGATGTTCAGGTAACTATACTTCTTCTTCTGTTACAACCTTTGCTTCCTCTTCAGGAGTTGAGGTTGTTTCTTCCCTCTACTTGGCTCTGCAAAATTTTTGGGTGTGTCATATTTTGTGGTAGTAATGACATTTGAATTTGCTTTTCTTCTTGAACTAGCAATCACTCATCTGATGGTTGCTTTTCTTGCAGTGTGCACAAGGTTGAATCTTTCTCCTTTTTCCATCTTCTTGATTTCCTTTGAATCTACTACTTGCTCCAGGTGGGTTTCTTGGTTTTTTGAATTTAGGGCTAAATTTTAGTTGAGCAAAAAATGCCCCTTCAAACCCTTCTTCTGACATAATGTGCAACCTCTTCTCATGAACCTCCAGCTTGCTGTATAATTGTGTTATGGTCAAAGATTCCCGATCTCCAGCTTCTTCTATCACTGCGATCTTTGCTTCAAATTTAGGAGAAATACTTATGAGGATTTTTTCGACAATTTTCTTGTCTACAAATTCCTCACCGTGGAGTTTCATCTGGTTCACAATGTCCAGAACTCTATCAGCATATGCTTCAATGAGCTTATCCTCCTTCATTTTCAAGAATTTGAACTATCTCCGTAACATCGGTAGCTTGGCAGCCTTCATCCTATCTGAGCCTTCATACTGTGCCTTTAGCCAATTGCAGATCTCCTTTGGCGATTCCATGTTCATTATGGACGTAAAAATGTGGTTAGCAAGAGCTAAATGCAGGACTACTATGCTTTGTCCTTTTTCAGCAATTCAGCTTCGTGTTCCTACATCTGGCAACCGTGGATTTGCTCTTAGAGCTGGTTATTCGATGTCTGATTTAACCACTTTCTAGTCCCTCTAATTTGAGGTGAAAATGCATCTTTACAGACCAAATGTGGCAGTCCTTGCCATTAAAAATTGGGACGTTGGGTATTGAGGAGGACGTTGAACTTATTGCTGCCATTTTCTTCTGTTCCTGGTTTGGATGGTTGCTACTCTAGTTGAAATTAAACAATTGATTTCAAAGTTAATCTCCATAGTCCGAAGGAATTGGAGCTCTGATACCATGTAAAAGTGGGTAAATTAGTAGTGAATATGGTTTTTTGTGGACACACAGAAAACGTTCCATTTGGTTCTCTATATAAAGGAATACAAAACATCCTAAAATAGACTTTTGCAGAATACAACTTTCATCTGCAATATTACTTATTTTAAGCTAACAACTTTCCTTCCTCCAATATTACCTATTAAAGTTAAAATAATACCTCTAGCAGTATAAAGGTATGAAACATAATAACAACAAAACATAAATATTTGATATGCTATTTTAGCTTTGACTGACATGCCAACACACCAAAATTTTGTCCAACTCCATTCTTATGAACAAAACAGCTTTAAACGAACAAAACCAAAATCTAGCTGCAGCAAATCTCTGCTTCCTTTTACTTATTCTGTAGTAACTTCCTTTTTCCCAGCTTGGACAGTAAAAGCAGCTGAGGAGTTTAGCTTGCAAATTCATCTTCTCCAACAATTGGAAGGATAGGGATAAACACTAATATCATAAAAATATAGTAGGCTTGACAACTACTATGCTTAAATCAAGGTTCATAAAGAGGAGATTCATCATTTGAAGATGGCCTTTTATAATCAAGATGCTTATTTCATAAGGAAAGGCTTCAAGTTGGATTGCCTTTTTCTAAAGAAAATCCCTTGATGCTTGTAACTATGATAACGTTACACATTAGTTCTTGGAGGGGTTCCAATTCTATAATGATTTGATTAAAAGCAGATATTCATACTTATCCATTAACTCGATATCTATAACAAATATTTTAAAACCTTGAAGCAATTAACTTCAACCTAAAGTCTAGTAAGATGACTTTGCAAATATGCTTGAGGATAACCAGTCAACTTCGGGAGTGATGAGAGAATAGATGGTGGATATGAAGTTAGTTCTAGGTATGCTGAATTATTTCATTATTATAGTATTTTCCCCGATAGTGTTTATTGATTTATATTTTTCTATTTAAGCTTGTACAAAAAGAATGGGATTTTAACTATAAATTAAGGTGTATTTAAATTTTATGTGTCTTTTTTTTGGGCAAAATTACTCAATGAGTGTTTGGTCCTTGTTAGTATGATCTTCCATAGTTCTAATGTATGAGAAATTTTTGGTGAAAATCTAAGTCTTGGTTGAACTATATAGGCTTATGTTAACCTATGGACTTTGATATTAGTTCTAATTTTGCATATTCAATGGTCTTGTGAGAACTTTGAGGTAAAATGTTTTTGTAAAAATAGATAATTCTTCAAATTTGACATGTCTTTTAAAACCTTTAAGGTTTTATATTTACATAACTCAAGTTTGGAATTTTACAAAACTTGAGTCTAGCGTGTTGCTTAACTTTAAATGATGTTTTGTGAAATTTGAGTATGTTGTTTTGTATGAAGTCTTAAAAAATTTATGAATATAACGTATCTATCATTTGTTATTTTGTGACTTGTTAGGTCTACAGTTTTACAAATCTTTGGGTCGAACATTTGTGACTCCTTGAGTATAGTATTTTATGACTTTTTGAGTTCAACATTTTGTGGCTTTTTTAGTATGACATTTTACAAGTCCTTGAGTCTAATGCTTTAAGATTCTTTAAGTTTGACATTTTTCTTAACTTTAGATTATATTTTTACAAAATTTAAGTTTGTTATTTTTTAAAGTTATGAGTTTGACATATTGTAAAATTTGTGAATGTGACATTTCACAAAGTGCTAATATATCATTTTGCAAAATTTATGAGTTTAAAGTTTTGTATTATGAATCTTACATTTTATGAAGTAATGGGTATGTCCTTTTTCAAAATTTATAAGTATGACTTTCTGCAAAAAAAATTTGAGCATGTCACTCTACAAAATTTTTAGGTCTGTTGTTTTAATAAAAGATGAGTTTATCAATTTGTAATTATTTAGTCCTATAATTTTATCTTTTTTAGGTATTTATGTATCTTTGAGTGACATTTTGTGACTTATTAAGTACGATGTTCTACAACTCCTTAAATCTCGCATTATATGAATTTTTAAGTATAATGCTTTATGTAGCACCCCACTCCCATAAGACACGTACTCGACATCCTGAGTGATATCTAAGTACTTGCCCCATAAGGGTGGCATGCTAACACAGTCAGTCAGTAAATTTTCCTTGCAAATTTTTTTTGAAGCACAATCCTATGCAGAAATCAATTATCAAATAGGGCTCATTTTTATTTCATCAACATTTTCAATTATAGCCCATTATAAATACAAAAATACTTGTAGCCATAATTTCATTACATTTCAAATTCATTTACAAACCTTTCCAACTTGGAAAGTTATTACAAACAAAAATACTCAAATACACAAGTTACAACAATTGTAGAAGACTCAATTCGATACAAAAATAAGAAAATACAAATGCAAATGCGAACTGATCCTGACCTCTATCTTTCACTTGTATACAGTAGCTATACTCCCGTTTACCTAACGAGGTTCTCTTCTAAGGATGAAAAATATTGCAAAATTTTGGGTGAGTTTTTGCGAACTTAGTGAGCGACCATCCTCGATGGCTCACTCAATCACATAACACGTACAATTCATCAATTTATTAGATCAAGTCACATACATTACACATTCACGTAAGCATATATCACTTGATCATTCATTTCAAATTTCACATTCAATACCTTACAATTATTCACATCATGCATATGCAGTGCACATGAGACTCACTTTCAATTTATAACTTTGTTGTGACCGAGTGCCTAACTGTCCCTTATCCATTGTAGATGCTGGGCTCATTGATAACTATCCTGTATCGGGCTCATTGATAACTATCCTTAAGGATACTGGGCTCATTTTACATAATGGGTCTTTAGCTCTTATACATTTTCTAAGCTTTAGGCTCTTTTTCACATGCTGAGCATTAAGCGCTTTTTTGGTGGCTACTCCGGTCACGAATGCCTTTATCTTTTATGCATTCATGTAATGAAATGCATCACATATATTCAGTCAATTGAAAGCGCTCAATATCACACAATCATATTCACTATCACATTCTCATTCACATTGTCATCGGACCTTAGTCTGATATTCAACCTTTAAGTTGAGAAAATAGTTATTCCGTCCAATTCACATTCAATGAACACTTCAATATTTCATTCACATTTCACAATCATCGGACCCTCTGTCTGGAAATCAACCCAATTCAATTCACATTCACAATGCATAATCATTAAATTCATATTATAAACAAAACAAACAATAAAGTAAGACCATCTAGGTCTACTCACAAGTTGCTCCCGAAGCTAATGCCTGAAAGTTCCAGCAACGTCTGGAGGTTGACGTTCCAGTTGCTCCTCTATATCAAATAACTCATACATATATATCATAATTTGAACAAGTATAAGTGTTTAACAATGCATATGTCTGTAATAAAATATATACAATGAATGTTCATGACAATCCTGGGTATTTATCCATTAGTGCCATCACAAAATTAGTTCCATATCAAGACTCATTTATGTATAATTTATACTTAGGTTTATACCTCACTAAAACCATTAAAATCACAATTCATACTCTCCCATCTAATGCCCTTAATTTGATCCAATCAATATTTTTCAAATTAACATAAAAAGCTATAAAATTTTATGGAGAGGTAGAAAAATGTGTTAGGAATCTATTGGTATAAGAATCACTTCATTTAGAGGTCGGATAACAAAGTTATGGCCGAAAGAATCAAACAAGGTTTTGTCCTCAATCATATTGAACCTATTTCGGGACAATTAGTATATCTTTCTCTATAGATATCGGATAAAGGTCATTCTTGAATGATTGGAAAGAGGACTTCAAGATATACAACTTTCATAAGACCTTGAAGACAGATTCTGTCATCTAAAGGGTCAAAATAGGACTAGAAGATGTAAGATGAACAGTACCTAGAAGAAGTTTCGGTCTAAGACCTATTTTGGAACAATTAGCATAACTATCTCTAGAGATATTGGATCAAGGTCATTCTTAGATAGTTCAAAAGAGGACTTCATTTCATAAAGACTTGAAGATAGATTCTATAATCTAGAGGGTCAAAATTAGACCAGAAGATGTAAGATGAACAGTACCCAGAAGAAGTTTCAGTCTACATAAGAAAGATGTTTCGGTTAACATAAGAAGATGTTTCGGCCAACATAAGAAGATGTTTGGGCAACATAAGAAGATGTTTCGGTCAACATAATAAGAGGTTTTAGTCAACATAAGAAGAAGCAGAAGGTCAACATAAGAGGATGTTTTGACACTCTCCAGAGCATCTCCATTTATTAAGATCATAACTTTCGACTCCGATGTTTAAAAATTTCATACTATATACCGTTGGAAAGCTAGAAAGATAAACTACAACTTTTTAGAAGACAACTTTGTCTAATTTAGCCTAGATTAATACAGTTTTTCTCTAAATGTCAACACATAAAATTTACCTCTATGGAAGACTTGAAATTTGCACTGTGCAACTCGGAATGTTCAGAGCATAACCATTCACCTACCAAATTGACTTTATTAAACTCTCAAATCTCAACTCAATAGGGTTTTCAATTGAAAATCCCATAAAGCACAATCACTAAAATTGGTTCTAGAATACTAAACTCGTGCATTTTCTAATTTCATGAACTAAAACCCTTGCACAAATCTAAAAGATTCAAAACGATCTTTTCTTGATTCTTCACCAAATAAAGAGATCTTTGGCTCAAATGGAAGCTCTTCTCTTCCTCTACCTTTTTCTCTTCTTAAATCACTTCAAAATCTCTCTTGAAGGCTAAGAAAATTGAAACCCTAGCTTGTTTTCTCTTTTCTCTCTCCTTCTCTTCGTATTTCTCTCTCTTCTTTATAATGCTCTCTCTTTTTCTCTTCAATTCACGTTTTCCCCTTCTTAAAAAGCAAGACTACATTTCTTTCTTCCATTTCTACCCTTAATGAGCCCAAAAAGCCCATTTTACCCTTCCTTATAGGCTTCTTTCTTCCATTTCTACCCTTAATGAGCCCAAAAAGCCCATTTTACCCTTCCTTATAGGCTTATATTCTTTTAACCTTAAGTGTTTTGCCAAAAACACCCCTTGAACATTCTTATAACCTTTACATTTTAAGTCAATCAACCTATATCATATAATCTTTCTAACATCAACATAATAATTAATTTCCACAAAATTTCATAATGACCTCATAATGAATGTAAATCATATTTATTCATCAAGAAAAAAAATTTGGCGGCCAACATTTCTCAATATACTCACATTTATAAATAATTATACCTGGAATGTCAATGAGTGCATGTACAATCATTTTCATGTGCAACAATTTAATATTCTTATGCATGAGCATATCACATAATGCATGAACATGAAACACATTTCTAATCTCTCAATGAATCTCTCACATTTACAATTTTAGCCTTAACATGGGTAACAGAATGTTACACTTTTTACCTATTTAGGTTTTATTTAACTTATACTTCTTTAATTAAAAACCATAAAAATCATTCTTTTATTTATTTATTTATTTAGACTAGTTGGTAGTTTTAAAATGTCTAATCTAAATTGCTCCCCTATATAGAATAACTCCTACTTACCACTATTTCACTTACTATAAAAGGTAAACTTGCCTTCTTTATGGGTAATAAATTAGTAATAGGGAATTTATAACTTTAATGGAGAAAACAACCATAAAAATATAGTGTCTACTTTTTATCGTACAAGTCAACATATAAGAAAAGTAAACTAGGCAAAAAAAATAGAGAATTAAGATTAAATAAAAAGATAAAAACAAAGAAATAAAAATACTATACTTACAATTCTTAAGTTTCCTAAACACTAAATTCTTCTCCATCAATGACGCTGAAAACTTTACTAAGTTTTCCTTTTACTTAAGTTTTCTCTGTTAAAAAGCAACTGCTCGAAAACTAGGTCAATTACATCTGTAATTTGAATAATATAATAATGAATAGAGTGTTGATCTTATGAGGAAGCCAAATAGATCTAGTGAACTCTCTTACTACTAAAAAGGCAAAAGAATTATATTGAAACTATTGCTAATGTAATTATGTAATAAAATATAAAAATAAACAAAGTGAAAACTAAAATAATCAAAATAAGACAGTTAATCAAATAAAGAATTTAATTATAATCAATTCTTAGATTACTACTTCCCTTAGTATCGTCTTTATAGTCATGACTCAATAAACATAGAAGATATTTATCAATTGGACTGGCAAAGTTTCCAAAGGTATAAAATTGCATTTTCTTGATATACCACCATTTATTCTTAATCATAAATTGATTAACATGTATCTCAACCAAGTTAAAACCCCTATGAATGTATTATGTTTTATGGAATTCAATAAAAGGTTCACCCTAACATTATAGAAATCATTTAATATATATCTTGTTAGATTACACCCCTATAGCCAATTGGTATGTTGCAATTTAAAGTATGATATTATTAATTTAACTTATCAATTCTAATAAAAATTTATAATTATAATTAATAATGATTAATAACATTTTAGGAGCCTAATGGGTCATACAGAAAGAACAATTTAAAAGAGAAAATTTAATTTAAATTAAGTTGGACTTACTTATAAAGTTTGAGTAACTTCAGCAACCAAATGTCAGATATTTGATTTATTAAAATTAAATTGTAATTATAATTAGAGTTAGAGTTAGACTTTAATTAGTTAGGAAGTTTTAATAAGTAAGAAACCCTAGTATCTTTTTCTATAAATAAGAAAAAGATATAAAAGATTTATCACTCCAATAGTTTACTTTTAAATGTTTGAGTTCCTTTTTTTTATTTAAGGATACTGTTAAAAGGCTTACATATGAAATGCTTGTGATTGATATCTTAAGAAGAAAATTTTTACAGGAGTTCGAATCTAGTACAATTTAACTCTTTTATTTATAATTTATGTTTTTCAAGTAATTCGATTACGAAATTATAAAAATTATTTTTTCACTACACCTATGATTAAATCATTTTTTATTTCCTAATAGTGTTATATCAACAATTTTAATTTTATATATTTATCAAAGTTGCTTGATTGTCATTGATTTGACAAGTTTAAAGCTTAAAGCTTAAAACATTATTTTATGGATTTTCCTAATAATGATTAGGTCATAATTAATTAGGGTTTTGCTTTTTTGTTTTTTTTTTTTTACTTCTACAAAAACATGTATGCCTCACTTTTGCTTTCAGTTTCTTTAATTTGGTTAAGCCTTTGAAAACCTGACGTGCCCTTAGGTTTATGTTTTTTTGGAAAATGCTTCAAGTACACATCTCTCTTATTTTTCAGCTTCTAAAATTGATTAATAAAAGACTTTATGTGTTTTATTTCTCTATTATGATGAGTCTATTTTTAGAAATTTGAGGCATGTTCTTATAGAAATATCATATCAAAGATTGAAGTTTCTATAACTAGACTAAATGTGGTCCTAGGTGTGTGTATGTGTAGATGTTGTGATATGTGTCTCCACAGTAGTAGTGCTAGTTGCTCGTGAAGGAGCCTCCTCCGTTGCTAACGGTGATTATTGTCACTAAAAAGAGCAACAATTACCCTTGTAGGAAGAGACGCCCTTAAGAAACTATATGCGATATAAGAAGATGCCTAAATGGAGGAGAACCGTTTAGGTGTCTTCTTCTAAATGCACCAAACAAAAATGCACCTGCAACATATGTTCCTAATAAATCTAGAAATTATTTCCTAATTGGTTATATTGTATTTTCAAAAGGATTAAATTTTTATCATAAATATATTTGGAATTTAGTTTAATTTTTCAACTTGAAATATTAAATTAAATTAGTTTTCAAATTAATAATTAGAATCAATCAAAGTTTTAAAGGATTATTTTCCATAATTTGATTATGTTAGA
This sequence comes from Erythroxylum pedicellare, assembly GCA_027563575.1. Classification (NCBI taxonomy): domain Eukaryota; kingdom Viridiplantae; phylum Streptophyta; class Magnoliopsida; order Malpighiales; family Erythroxylaceae; genus Erythroxylum; species Erythroxylum pedicellare. The sequence continues at coordinate 16,150 of JAOQMP010080113.1, read as the reverse complement.
TATAACTAGTGTAATGAGATTATATTAATTTTGATGAGACCTCAATTTTAGAAACTTTAAATCTCTTAATTAAGTTCTAACTGTGTAAAACACTTAAAGTACTTGAGAAGAACTAAAGATGTTTCCTTAGTCTATAGAGAAGTTAAAAAAAGACTTTATGAGTATTTAGATGTGAGTTTCCAATCCAATCTTTATGATAATAGATCACAATCAGGGCACATCTTCACTTTAAAGAGTGGTGTAGTAAGTTGGAAAAGTTCCAAACACCTAACCATTGATGATTCTTGTTGATAAGTTTTATATCGAAAATTTTTAATTCCACAAGTATATTGATCGTAACTTATAATACAAGAGGTATCATTCCCACAAAGACTAATTAGACACTTAATAACTTGAATAAAAAATTTGTTTAAGGTACTACAAGATTGATTGAAATAAAATAATTTTACTGAAATTAAAACAACTAATAAAATGAAACAATTGAATAATTAAGCTACATAAATTATTCTATCCTTCTCTTGTCTTTCCTTTATCTTATTGAGTCAATTGTTCTCGATCAAAGATATCTTAAAGTTTTGATTACCCTCTCTTGATATTTATCAAGTAATCCTAATTGAAATCAATAATAACATAATTGCAACCTCTTAATTCATAAAACTACTTCTAACTATTTAATTAGATTTGAAGCAATCCTAAGAATAATTAATTCATAAAAAAAAATCTCTTCAATTGTTTATTAATCTGATATTTACAGGTCTATTAAGCTACCAAATCTCGTTGGACACCATAATATAAATAACTTGATTCACTCTATAGATTTATTACCAAGTATAAACAATAACAAATATCATAAAACATTAATTTATCAATTGAATTCAACAAGAAAAAAGTTTAAAAAAACATATCAAGAACACTCCCTAATATGGATTTAGGAACCCAAAAAAATGTTTAAAATCCTAATAATCGAAATCAACATCCAAGACAATGAAATATATGAAGCAAAAAGAAATAAAAACTATTTGGAGTCTTGATCTTTAATTCTAGAAAATTTGGAGTGCTCTTGATGTCTACTCTTTGATCTTCTTTCAATCTGATGGCTGCTTCGTTTTTAGTGTTTTTCCTATCCTTAAATAATTCTTCTCTTTTCTTCAATTTCTTATTTCCATTCATTCATAAATACATCAAACACCCCTTGAATAAAAGTAAGATCAAATTCTTTCTCTAAACCAATCAAACAGTTAAAACATATAGAAACAATAACAATAACACAATTCTAAGTCTTAGACACATGATATCATATAAAAAAGACTTTAAAACACACTCAAACACCTAGAAAAAATACTATATTCTACACCTATCAACATCCCATACTTAAACTTTTGCTTGTACCCAAGCAAAAATGAAGCCACAAACAAAGAAAACACATAATCATCCACCAATCCAATAGGTTCAATGGCATCAAATCTCAATGAATAACTTTAACTCAAACACCAACCACTTAAAAAATGCCTACATACTACCTTATTTCTTTCGTGTTTAAGTGCTTTGATTTGAATGTACATATCAATCAAAATATTAAAACCCTATTCATACACCTATGGCACTTGTAAGCATGCATTTATTATTATTGATCAATTAAAAAGGTAACTATTACTAAGTAGTCTTTCATGAAAATTCTTGATTTTTTAAAAGATCAATAGTTTTAATTTTATTGCAAGCACTATTTTTTAGATTTTCTTTAACGATCACCTAGTCTTTTGATGCAAAGGCAAACACCTTGTCATGAATGTCCCTTAGTTACTCAACTAGGTTACATTTTTTTTTATTTAGATTAGTTGGAGTGTCATTATAGCCTTTTGACGCGAGGACAAACATTTTTTCATGAATGCTCCTAGTTACTTAGTTATATCACAACTCTCAACTAGCTAATAGTTCTATTCTTAACCCATTTTTATAAAAGGGGCCAGCAAAATAAGAATTTTATTTAACACTTTTTTTTTAATTTCTTAGCCTACCTCATTTCTTCTTATTCAATCACTCTCATGAAAGGGTACTAATGATGCTAACTAATTTAATTGAATGTAATTATAAATGTATACAAACATGTGTCACAAAGTGAAAGAATAGGTGTCATATCCTAATTAACATGCATATTCATCCTAAAAGTACTTAAACACACAAAATTCACAAGTTACTATGCCCTTAAAATTTAAATGACGATGTTCAAAGTAATTCAATTCATATCATTGACGATTTCACATGCAAATGATATGCTAATACATTAACATCCCCATACTTGAATAACATATTGTCCTCAGTGTGAGAAATAAAACAATACAGATAAAGATCGACAACACTAAAGCAAAGTAAGAGCAAGGAAACTTATGGTGATTCGGGTAGTGATGGTGTTGACGATTTAATTTGGACACCTTAAACAATAAAATATTTGACTATTTTCTTCATTTGATACTACTGTTGACGCTAATGGTGTAAGACATCCTTCAGTTATGCTTCCATGGTGACTAAACGACTCTCTAAGTGCTTGTTGTTTTCTTCAATTTTATTTTGAACTTTCTCCCATCCTTCCTCTTCTTCCTCCCTAAATTCTTCGCTTGATGAGACTTTTTGTTGATCCTATTGTGTGAAACTCAAACTCACCTGGCCTATCCTATGTTTAACTAGTAATTTTGGGGCGATTTCTTAGAGTTCCATACCATGGCACTCCAAGATCTTCACTCACATCGAATGCATATGATGTAAAAGCTCAGGAAAAAACAAGGGCTAGTCCATCAACAAAATTACCATGAAATTGAGCTAGTGCAATAACAAGAAAACCTATGCCTAAATAATTACTTTTCTTATTAAGAGAAGTTACTATCATTTGAAAAAAAAGTGGGTGAATTACAAAATTGAATTTTATGATCTGTGAACTGCAATATAAATAAATCTTTTGTAGAACATTTGTTAGTTTAAGTTTTTGCAAAAATAGTTTAACACATAAATTTGTGTAGTAACAATTGTTCATAATTCAAAATAATGTTATTTGGTGCATTTTTCAAATTAAACCCATCCAAATTTGTTAATTGTTTTCAAATATTTGTCAACAAGAAAGTTTCCATGTCTGTCAATAATTTTTTATTTTGGAAAACTACATATTTCTTCTATAATATCATAATCCACATGATAAGTTTTCCCACGTAATTAAAACAAAAAATTATCTAACTTTCACGACTTAAAATGTAAAGTAATATAAAACTCATGGGTCAATTCTTCATACACAGGATAATCAAAATGTATAAATTTGTCCCATTGAATTTTAGTACACAAAGTCTCAATTTTTCTTTTCAAATCTATATTTTCTAAGATTGAAAAATAGAAATAATGAGGTGTTATGATAATTCTTAAATGAAGGGTTTGAAATATCCTATCTTCTTATTGTAAGAAGATTAGAAAAATGCTCCAAAATCCTTCGTCAACTCTCGTGCACCAGACCTGACACTTTTTCTTTTCCTTTCAAAGTTGAATGTTTTGCAATTTGTTTGATTCTTAGAGCCATATTGGGTGTAGAACCCACAAAAATAACCAAGAAAACATTAAAAAAACACATAATATAATGCAAAAATGTGGAAGAAGAAAGTGTAGAGAAAATTTGCAAAACCTACTCAAAAGATGCAATTTTGTGTGGAAATCACTAGATTTGTGTAAAAGGAATGATAATATAGATGAAAGATGAAAGAAAAAAATTGAAAAACCAAGTGAAAGTGAAGAGAGATTTTAGAGAAAGTAGAGAGCTATGAAGGTGGCTGCAAGTTTAGAGAGGGAATATGAGAGGTGAAAGAAGAGAAAACAAGTATTTAAAGGTTTAGAGTTTGAAAAGAAGGGAAAACTAGGGTTTTTATATATGGGTCATGAGTTTGTTATGCGTTCTCAACTGCCACAATTGTGGTATGGTTAGAATATTCCATTTTTTCCACGCTTGGCTCAATTTTCCTTATGTATCTCCCAAAACTCGTTCCCTAACCTGTAACGGCTTCCAAAATATGAGATTCAACAATCAAAATCACTCAAAACATAAGAAAATAAGAAACTTACATGTCATAACTCAAATAGAACCTAACATAACATTTTTTGAACATAACATCTTTACTTCTACTATCAACCTAGGACTCAAATTAATGGCTTGCTTCCATCATTTTTTGAACATAATAATTTAATATCCTGAGAACAAGCCACAAATGATAAGATAATAACAAAGACATAATGTATGAAATTAATTAAACTAATTGACTCAGTTAATGCTGATAAAAAATTGTTAATAAAACAAGCAACCATAAAACTCTCCAAATCTTTAGTTGAATGAAACAACTTATATTATAGGAGCTAGAAACTATCTATCCTTAAAGCGACTACCAATACTTCATCAATAGTTTTTGAAATTGGCTCCTCAACTTTCTCCTGTAATAATTCATCATCTACATCAACTCTTATGCATAAGTTGCTCTTATTCAGATTCTTTAATACTTTATTCATATTAAATCCCACTTGTTCACTTCCAATCCAAAGGATGATATTGCCTTCTTGGACATCTACCAATTCTCTTCCAATGTTCAAAAAGGGTCTAGTGTGAATTAGTGGACAATTTCGATCCTTTTTAAAGTCGATCATAATAAAATCTATAGGAATAATAAATTTTGTTCACTTTTATAGGCACATCCTCCATTGCATCAAATACTTTCTTTACAAATTGATCTTCTAACTAAATAAGCATGGAAGTTAGCTTCACCTCTTCTAGCCCCAATTTCCTAAAAATAGAAAAAGGCATAAGATTAATAATTGCACCTTAGTCACATAAACATTTTAAAAATTCTAAATTACTAACTACACAAGGTATAGTAAAACTCTCTAGATCTTTCAACTTTAAAAACATATGGTTGGTAATTATAGAGTTGTAGCTCTTTGGTATGAACACCATTTGGTTCTCATCCCAAGTTTGCTTGTCTAAAAAGATGTCTTTGAGAAACTTTGCATACTTAGGTATGCTCTCTCAAGATTCCACAAAAAGCAAGGTAATTTGCAATTTCTTCAACTTCTTCGCTAACTTTGCAAGTTGCATATCTATTTTGTTTTGTTGTAATCTTTGTGGGAACGGAATTTTCAATGGATATAGAGGAGAAGGAATGTAGGAAGTGTCAACTTTCTTTTCTTCATCCTTGTTCTTTTTCTCTTGATCATCTACTTATTAGTTTGTTTTTAGATAGTTCTTCTAACTCTTTTCCACTCTTAAGTGTGATGAATTTCACCCTTGGATTCAGTTCTGTGATGCTCCAGAGACTCCTCACAATTTATGCAGACAATGCATCAACTAATTGGCCCATTTAAACCTTCAGATTGTGAATCAAATAGGAATGATTCTTATATATTTGATCGAATTTCACTTCCATTCTTTTCTTGGCCTCTTCTAGACTCGTGAAATTTAAATTTAGCACATCCATTTACTTTTCCATCTTTAATTCCTATAAACCAAACTTGTCTTGCTGAAATCCCTATGGGCCTTAAGTTCTCATTTGAGTTCCTGCATTATTAGACCAAGAGAAATTTAGGTGATTCTCCCAACTAGGATTGTAAGTATTTAAGTAAGGATTATCACCCCCTGACCAAATTGTGCTCCAATAAAGTTGAGCTGCTCCTCATTGTTGTTTTACACTAGGAAGCGATCAGCTATGATATGGCTCTCTTATCCGAATAGCTCAAATTCGTGTTGAATTGCTTTGAATGGAAAGGAAGATATAGCTTTTATACTGTTCAATTGCTTATTTAGGTTGGCAATCTCATCTTGCAATGCTATCACTGAATCTATAAGAATAATTCCTTTGTAATCTCAAAAGGTTAACTGTTATCTACTTTGTTTTGATATCCAAATACAACTATTGTGTGTCATCTCCTCTAAAAAACTATGCCTCATCAACTATTTTTCTCATTAATGATCCTCTGACAAATACATCAATGGGGCCTCACATGGGTGGATTAACTCCGTTGTAAAATAATTGCAAAAGGAACTCCCTTGGCGAGTTATGATATAGAAAACTCCTTTGCAACTCCTTAAATTGCTCTCATGCTTCATATAGAGGCTACCCTTTATTTACTTGAAATTTGTAATTTCATTTATAAGCCTCATAGACTTTGTCAAAAGGAAGTACTTAGTTAAAAATCTTGGACTAATTGTTCCCATATTGTGATGTTTATTGGATTGAGTGAATCCAACTATGTCTTAGCTCCATTCTTAAGTATAAAAGGGAAGGGCCTCATCCTAGCTACATCTTCTGACAACCATTATAACAAAACATGTCACAAATCTCTATTAAATTAGCTAGATGAGCACTAGGATCCTCATTGGCCAAACCATAAAATTGTACATTGGTCTGTAGCATGTTTAGCAATGCTAGTTTGATCTCAAATTTTTTCATTCACACTAGTGGTCTAGTAGTTCCTTATTGATTGGCATTGAAACCTAGCCTCATGAAGTCTATAAAGTTCTGTTGATATTCTATATGGTTTTTGCTTCCACCATCATTCTTTATATTGCTTCTTAGTGTTTAGCTTTCCGAATCTCTCGGTCTTTCTTTATGATGCCTAGGGTTGATATGATTTCTACTTTGTTTGAAGTCCGAGTGATCCTTATGTTCATGCACCTGCAATTAGACAAGAAAAGGTATCAAATCCTTAAATCAAAGGAATTCAAATTGTACAAGATGAAAATTAAGTCCCCAGTAATGGCATCAAAAACTTATTGATAAGTGTTATACATAAAGCTTTCAATATTGTAAGTATACGAATCATAACTTACAAAAGGATCCTTCCCACAAGGACTAATTAGACACATAAAAAAAACAAAACTTTATTTAAGGTACTAAAATATTTATTGAATTAAAATAATTTACTAAAATTAAAATAACTAATAAAACGAAACAATTTAATAATTGATCTACAAATAAGAATAAAGTTAATCAATGATGAAAATTTAGGAATTATTCTATCCTTATTTTATCTTTCCCTTATCTTGTTGATTCAATTATGCTCGATCCTAGATATCCTAAGGTTTTAATTACCCTCTCTCAAGATCTAATCAAGTAAACCCAATTGAAATCAATAATAATATAACTACAATCTCTCGATTCACAAAGCTACTCCTAATTATTCAATTGGATTAGAAACAATCCTAATGATAATTAATTCATAACTAATATCTCTCTTTATTTGTTTATTAATATGATTTATAGGTCTATTAAGTTACCAACTCTCATTGTGCCCCTTAACACAAATAACTTGGTTGTTCACTCTCTTGATTTATTACTAAGTATAAGTGTAACAAATATCACAAAGCATTGATTTATCAATTGAATTCAACAAAAATAAAGTTTAACAAAACGTATCAAGAACAATCCTTATTATGGATTTAGAAACCCATAATCATGTTCAACATCATAATAATCCAAATAAACATACAAGACAATGAAATATATGAAGGGGGAAAATGATTTGGATCTTAATCTCAAATTTTGGAAAATCTAGAGTTCTCTTGATGTCTCCTCTTTGATCTTCTTTGAATATGATGGTTTCTTCCCTTTTTGGTATTTTCCCTGTCCTTAAATACTTCTTGAGGCTTCTAAGATTATTTCTAGAGTTTTCATGCTTAATTTGGCTCCAAAGATAGCCCTAAAACATCAAGAATACAAAAATCTCGCAAGCTAGAAAGTCCACATTGTTTCATGTCGTCTATCACGATTGTGAATAAGGCCACGATCATAACAGAGATCTCATGCATGCTGCACAAGATTATGGGAGATGCCACGATTGTGACTTGCTTCCATACTTTCACAATCATGACAGCGAGTCCCATGCATACTGCTCAAGATCGTGGGAGATGTCATAATCGTGGTCTACATCCATACTTCCAATTCTTCTCTTTTCTTAAATTTCATGTTTCCATTCACTCACAAACACATCAAATACCCCTTAGAACATAAAATTAAGACCAAATTATTGCTCTAAACCAATCGAGCAATTAAAACTCATAGAAACAATAAAAATAACACAATTTTAAATCCTAAACATATATATCATCTAATAAAACACTTAAAAACACACTCAAACATCTAGAAAATTTACTATAATCTACACCTATCAATTCTAAAACTAAGGCAGAGTATATTTCAATGTTAAAGGAAAAAAAGAATTAGTTTGGATCAAGAGATTCATTATTGAACTTGAAATAGTTATTAGCATTGTTGATTCAATAATATTATATGGGATAAGGAACCAAAGTCTCATCAGTAGTCTAAACATATTCTTAAGAAGTTTCACTTGATCAGGATGATAGTAAAGCAAATATACATTACGTTGGAGAAAGGTCCTACTAAATATAATCTTGCAAGTCCTCTCACTAAGTTGTTATAAAAAAAGAGACATGATTGACATATAGATGGTTATGGTTTTAGATACATAGTGAACTGGCTTTAGTATAATTAGGAGATTGTTATTTTATACTCTTTTACCCAATCAGTTTTTTGTAATTTAATGTGTGATATAATTACTTTAATTTATCTAATTCTAATTATTATTTAGAATTATAGTTTATAATAATTTTCAATATATTAAGAACCTAATATATCACACATAAAGAGTAGTTTAAAAGTGAAAAATCAATTTAAATTAATTTAAAGTTAGTTGTTAAGTTTGAGTAACTTCATAATCAAGTAGCTTCCCTCAAATTTCTTCCATCTCTAGTCCCCCTCAACTTGTTTGCTCTTACTCATCATTGTCCATTCTTTCCATCCCAAACCTTGTGTAAATTTTAGTTTTTCTTTACTTTCCTTAATCTATTTCCATCCTTATTTCTCTACCTAATTTCTTCTACATTTTCCTACCCATATTGTTTTGCATTTCATCTACTTTTACTCCCCTCAATTAGTCTTGCTTTTACTCCTTAGTTGCCATCCTTTTCCAACTCAATCCTCATGTGAGTTCTATCTTTTCTTTGCTTTTGTTGCTCCATTTCCAACCTTGTTCCTGCTAGACTTTCATTTCTCTCTCTCTCTAATCCTATAGGGTATTTACGGGATTAAAGTTCTTGTCTTTGATTCCTGGTCCTGTTAATATCATTTATAATAAGTTGTCTTTCTACTTTTTTCCGGTACCGACCTACTTGTTCCGTTTCCGATAATGGTTTCTATTTCTCTAGTTCTTGTGCAAGCTCTTACCCATTACCCTAGTTGATTATCCCCCCTTATCCTCTATCTCTCCCCATCCTATACAAACCCAGAAAATCCCCATAGTCCATCCCTTAGCTCTATCTCCATTACACTAACCTGCATAGGTTTTGGGGCCACTAACTTCCTCTTCCTCTTCATTAAAACCTCTCAACTGGAAACAATAGGTTGGTGACACCTCTGACGCTTCTCTCTAGTACATTCCACCTGTCGTTATGATTGTTCCAACCATTCTTCTCCCCTTATTGACGTTTTAAAGCAAGGTGCACGTTCATAGGAGTCTACAATAGTCCATTTCTTTCTCAAAAATAGACCAACCTTTCTAATGATGAAACTATTGGCTTTGAAACATTGGAAGCTTAGAGGATTACAAGAGGTGTACCTAAGTGAGGATCATCTGTTATTTTTAAATTGCAAATTAAAGGAATAGGTCTTGGAAGTCATAAAATAGGGCCTATGGCACTTGAATGATTTGCCAATCTTTCTACATATGTGGAAACCATACATTAAATTTGAAGATGTCAAGCATAAATAATTGCCATCATAGCCTAATTTTCATCAAATCCCAATGGACTATTGGTCCACTAGAGGCTAAGTCTCCTTGAAAGTTTTGTAGGTGATAGTTATGCATTAGTGTGTGTTTTAACAAGTTTTTGGCATGTGTTTCTTACATAATAGGTTAGTATTTTTTATGTTTTAGGACTTGTTTTGTGTGTTTTTGTTTAGTTTGATCTTTATGGTTGTTCTTTTATGTTTGATGTTGGTTTAGGGTAAGAATCGATCATTTTGGTGTAGGAATGGAGGGTGGACACCTTTGTAATTGAGCTAGGGATCAAAAGAAGAGAAAAGCGATGGAGCTGCTGAAGAATAAGAACCTACGATCTTGTGAAAGGGCATGTTTACGATTTTGGTTTAGGTTGCAATGTTTCCTTTTACCTTTAGTTTGTCTTTATTTTACTTATCTATTTAAATTTGATTGAATCGATTTCTTAAACAAAGAACAACCTGAATTAGGTGGTGCCTAAGCACAATCTTTGTGGGATCGATATCTACTTTTTACTACATGTTACGACCCATATACTTGTGATTTTAACCGTAAAATTAGTAGTTTGGTTTGCATTCAACAAATATTTGGCGTCGTTACCGTGGATTGTTTATTTAGCATTTTGTTTAATTTAGGTTACTTTGATTTAAGAGTTTTTTATACTTTTTCTTGTGTCTTTGCAGGCGTATGAACACAAGGAACATGCGAAGGACTACTGAATTTGTAATGAAGAGTTATTAGATAACACAATGCACGAGTGAGAGTTGAGAATAGCAAAGCGCTAAGACATTACACAAAGAAATATAGCGGAGGAAGGAGAACAAGGAGGGGCCTAAAGGACATTGATAGACTTTATAAGGCCAGGATTTAGTCCTTAAATAGTTGTGAGGCTAGCAATTCAAGCTAACAATTTCAAAATCAAGTTGGCATTCCTCAACATTCTTCAGAGTAGTGTGCAGTTCTATCGATGTAGTTTATGTTCGTTTGGAAAAGTTAGCGAGCAACAGTTGCATATTGTCAATTGAGAGGAGTAGACAGGGGCAAAAGGAGAAAAAAGCTATGATCCCAATTGACTCTGTTATAGCTTTACAGGCACAAATCACAACCCTCACCAAGCAGTTAAGCAATATGCAAGGAGCGTCTTCATCTACAGCTAAAGCTATGCAACCACGGTGTAAATTATATGGGCAGGACAACCATTACACAGCAGAATGTTTCTTATTGGGAGACAGTAGAATTGAATAGGTAAATTTCTTGGGCCAACCATAGTGAGGTAACAATCCGTATTTTAATATTTATAATCCGAGATGGAAAAACTACCCAATTTTTTCTTGGAGTACTAATAATACAGGTGGCCAAACAAGACCATAAGGACCTCTTAGATTTTAGTAAGACGAGCTTGGATCTTTGGATAACAAAATAGACAAGTTGATGGATGTTTTGGGGTCCAGACTAGCAAATCAAGAAGAGAACTAAAAGAGTATGTTTTTGAGATAGAAGGAAAGTCAAAAGAGGATAGAGGAAAAGTTTGATCAGATCATGAAGAACCATGCCTCATCCATCGACAACTTGGAGTTACAGGTAGGTCAACTTGCTAACGCTTTATCCTCTATAAGTGTAGGTAGCCTACCAAGCAATACTGAGGCCAACCCAAGGGAACATCTCAAGGATACCACACTTCGAAATGGCCAGCAAATAGAGGAACCAAATGTGCAAAGTATAGCTAAGAAAAGGGAAAAGGCAAGGAGATTTAAAAAGAGAAATAAGAAGAGAGGTCGTACTTGCCACCACTACCCTAAAAGCCTAAACTTTCATATCCATAAAGGGTGAGACAACATCAATTGGACACTCAGTTTTCCAAGTTTTTAGAGAAACTAAAGAAACTTCGGATCAACTTGTTATTAGTGGAAGCTTTGTAGTGCATGACCAAGTATGTGTGTTTTTTAAGGACATACTATCACACAAACGCACTTGGGAGGACAATCAGATGATCACTTTTATAGAGAATTGTAGTTCGATTATTTCAAGCACGATGCCTTCAAAACTACAAGATCTAGAGAGTTTTACAATTCTATGTGTTATTGGTGACTTTGAATTTTCTAAATGCTTATGTGATTTAGGTGCAAGCATTAACTTAAGGCCTTTTTCTATTTTCAGGAAATTGAGACTAGGAGAGGTCAAGCCAACATCCATGCTAATTTAACTTACAAATCAATCCATAAAGAGGCCATATAGAGTTGTAGAAGATGTGTTGGTAAATTTGGATAAATTTATAGTTCCTATTGATTTTGTTGTGTTGGATTTTGAAGCTGATAAAAATTATCCATTGATTTTGGGTATGCCTTTTATGAATAATGGTAGGGAATTAGTTGATGTGCAAGACAGAAAACTTGTTTTGAGAATTGGTGATAAGCAGGTTGAATTTAACATGTCTAAATCTTTGAAGAAACCAATAGATGGTAAAGTATGTATGAAGATTGATGTTATGGATGAACGTGTGAAGGAGGTTGAAGAGGAAGTTAATGAAGTTACTGAAGTGCACAGGGATGAGAGTGTGAGAGAAGAGGAATTATGTGAGGAAGTCAAGTTACAGAAGTTGGAGAGAATAGATACATCACATCACTTATTGTTAAGCCCCCCACTTTAGAGCTTAAACCCTTACCTTCCCATTTGAGATACACATTTTTACGTAAGAACCATACCCAACCCATCATTATCTCGAACCAATTGGATTATAAACAAGAAGAGAAAGTGGTGGAGACCATTAGGAAGAGGATGAGAGTTATAGAGTGGTTTTTTCGGAAAACTCCATTTATTCTGGTGTGGATGGCAGGTAGGCCTATATTTCTTGGTTTCCATCAATTCTATTTCTATTGTAACAAAAGATTCCCTTTTTGTGTGGAAACCTTTTGTTTAATTCTATAAAAAAATACATATTTTTTTATTGCCTTGGATTTGCTGCTTTCTTGTTTCGAATTATATCAAGATTTTTTTGTTATAACATAATGTTATCACAAATCTTTATTTACTTTATTTATTATTATTTATTTATGATATGATTATCGGAATGGCTTCTGTTGCATGAATTTCCTAAGAAACAAAGTCATAGGCACGTAGGTTTAGAGCCAGACACTAAAAATTTATAAATTTATCTAAAAATATAGCTATTATAATATTAAAATATGGCTATTATAAAAAGAATTAGAGTATATTGTCTTTTCAAAAAAATAGGAGAAATTGACTGTGAAAAAAAGATTCTTTTTTTTTCTTTACATTATTCTTACATTATTCATTATTCTTTAGAGGCATCCATTGAAGAAAATCCTGCTTCTTCCCTTTTTCGGAAGAAAAGGAGGATCTGAATTAAGATAGCCATACATTAGGTTGCACAAAAATACAGTTTTTGCATCAATTCAAAGTCCAAAAAGGTCAGCGCTTATGTCAATGACACCAAAGGGGATATTAAATGAATGGAATTGGGCTATAGATGCCATTCATTTAATGAGAAATAAAAAGGAATATCGAAAATTCCATGTACAAAATCAAAGAGTTACGTTGACATCGAATAGATTCATAGTAACTCATTGATAAAGGAGAAAGTGGCGGAATAAAGATAATTTTATACTCAAATTTGAATTTGCAACGGAAACTCGTATGGGCTCGGGGAAAGGATCGCCCGAATATTAAATGACCTGGCCCAATAGGGAAATCCCAATTCATTGTTCCATTCCATTTAGGATTAGGAATAGAAGTAATTGATTTTTTTATCCCATTTTCATTCTATTTTGGTAGTTCAATCGTGGAATTTCTTTTTTTTTTGCGTAACTAACCTAGCTGAAATTGCTTCACAGTACTAATGAACCAAAGAAGGCAGTACAATCAATTATAGATTTTCTAACCTTTTTTATTACAAATATCAACTTGCGCCGAAGATGAACAGGGCTAAGCGATGCATAATTATTTTCGTATCGGATGAGTAGCTGCTGATTTACCTCATGGCTGGATGGATAAATGTTTGGATTTCTGCGATTATTTTTTAACAGGCGTTGCGGAATATCAAAAACTTATTACACGAAATCCAATTTTTTGATCAAAAATCAAGAAATCAATAAAATAAAATAGGGGTAGTTTTTTTTTTGAAGTAACTTTCATCAACTCACAGTATTCTGATGTGAATCTTTAGGGCGAATTCATCCAATTCGTTAGATCTAAAAAAAGAAGGCCCCTTTCATATGATCTCCTATCTACACATACTTTATCGACACACAGAAAATCAAGTTATTTGGGACCTGGAGGAGTGACAGGGCGAACTGCTAATTTTGGAGCAAAGGGTAAAAAAAAATCAGATTGATTTTTCGATCAAAAAAAAGTACCTTTTTTTTTAATTCATTTCAACTTCTTTTTTTTCTATTCAAAAATTTATTATGAATCTAGATAGATAAGATCATAAAGTCTTCTATTCTTTTCTTTGGCGCAGCTGGGCCATCCTGGACTTGAACCAGAGACCTCGTTACCCTAAAAAAGCAGGGACACCGTGCGTCCTTGAACCGATAACCATCTTTCTGCTAACGGAAGTTCAATCAAAAAAAATTCTTGTTTTGACTAATAATGTTTGCGAAAACGTATGAAATTAAAGTACCTTGTCTCTCTCTCCTCGATCGATTTGAAATTGAATAGAAAAGTTATGATAAATCATTGAAAGGTACTGCTACAGGCCAAGCCGTAGAAGGCATCGCGGAGTCTATATATCACATATAGGTTTTATATTTTTTTATATTTATATTTCTATTTTTTATATTTATAATAGTAACATGGCATAACCGTCAAAAAGTGTGTAAACTATAAAAACAAGTCAAAGTGGATTGTCCTACACTAACACTTCCATGCAATAACTCTACCAAAGACTTAGAAGGTATTGTTAAAAGATCATCAATTCCTAATGAAATGGATGTAGTAGTGGCTTGCTGGAAACCCAGAGTCTTTAGTCAAAATACTTAAATAAAATTATAAATATAAAAATTAGAAATATAAAACGATAAAAATGAAAAAATGAAATAAGTAGAATCTATAACTAAAAGATTAAGTATAATATAACATAAGTATAAATGTTTTTTATTCAAACCATTCAAAATATCTTTATTTTGTATTTTATATAATTTTTATATTTTATAGAAATCTAAAGAAATCTTTTAAAAAGAAAGAAATAAAATTAAAAATGAAATATATGGGGGATAAGCTTCATTGTCGAGAGGGAAATAGCTCGGATCACTAACTAAGGCCTCTAAATGATCATTTAATGGTAAAGGAGGTAAGGGTGCAGAGACAGCCAGAACGTTTGCCTAGAAGCAACCACCCTTGAAAGAGTGCGTAATAACTCACTGATCAAGTGCTCTTGCACCGAAGATGAATGGGGCTAAGTGAGCTGTAGAAGTTGTAGGATGTAAAAATGCATTGGTAGGGGAGTGCTCTGCCTTAGAGGGAAGAACCCGCACGAACAGGGTTGGACAAAGCGGAATAATAGTATCAAATTTAAATATAGTATGCCCGAACCAAATCAACATATATTTTTATTTTAAGCCTCTTAACTCTTCCTCAGCCAGGCTTGGGCAGAATAGCAAAGCAAGTACAAGTATTAGTAACATAGCAAAAAAGTGTTCTTCATCATTAATACGTTTGCTCGCGGTAATTGTGGCCTCTCGGGAGAAGTGATGACTACATCTTTGATACACTTGCTAGTACGAGTACATCTGAAAATTCTTATTTGGCTATGTGTAAATAGCCTATTCTGTAATGTATCAATTGCTAGTACGAGTACTTTGCTTCGTCTTAAGTTGACTCTGCTTCGTTTTAAGAGTTACATCGTCTTAAGTTGACTTTTGTTTCGTCTGCCTTTTTTGCTTTGTCTACTTATTGCATTCGTCTTCTTTGCCATTCGTCTACTTATTGTATTCGTTTGCTTTTTTCATTCGTCTGCTTTCTGCTTCTTCTGTTTATTACATTCGTCTGCTTTTGCCAGTCGTCTACCCTTTTTGGCTTTGTCTGTTTTCTACTTATGTGAGCGAAACTTCTTCTTCTGTATACTGTTCATTTTGTATTGCCTGATCCAAATTTGACTCTTTAGACGATAGAACTTGCCTTTAAGGTCTTCATGAAAGTTTTAGACCTATAAGTCGTCTTTCAAACCATCTAACAAGGATCTTGATTTGATACCTATAATGAAAGTTATGCTAGTTGCCCCAAAAGAAAAAGGTTCAATATGATTGAGGACAGAACCAAATTGAATGATTTTGATGTTAATGGAGACATAAGACATAGGGGAATATGTTTTTAGAAGAAAGTG
>JAOQMP010080099.1:0-18416 GCA_027563575.1 Erythroxylum pedicellare | reverse complement strand
GGGTTTCATCCTTTCTTAGCTTTCAAGAGTGAATTTGAGGTTGTTCACGAAGAGAAAAAGAGAGAGGAAGAGAAGAGATTTCACTTGAGCCAAGAATGTTTTTATTTAGAGAAGATTCAAGGTAGGTTAAATTTTAATCCTTTGAATTATGGAAGGATTTTAGTTCATGAAGCTTAGGAAACACATAAGTTTGAGTATTTTAGAATCAATTTAGTGAATATGCTTTGATTGGGTTCTTAATTAGAAATCCTATTGAATGGGAATTTTTCCATTGTGAAGGAAATCAAGAAGGGCAAGAGGAGAGGCATTCTTAAGCAAATTTTTAAACAAGGAATTCAAGGTAGGTTTTATGTTTATAATTGAGTAAATAATCCATTAATGTTTCTTTCAAATAATTGGAATTTAATGTTTTCAACTACTTTATAAATGTGAAATTATTGCCTTTTAAATTCTTTGTGAAATTCCTATATGTTTGGTGTATGAAATGTGTTGATAATTTATGGAAAGAATGTGAAATTTTTTTTGAAAAGATGTTATGTTTATGATATCATGTTTCAGAAATATGCCACTATGGACAACACATTTACAAGATGTGAAATGCACGATTATGTAGGTTTGTGGTAGTCTGTCCTATTATATCAAGCGCACTTTGACTTTATTAAAGACTTCTCACGCCTGCTCGCTAGTGGCATGCAGCTCTTTCATAGACTCCCTCATGTTTACGACTATGCAAAGCCATTATGTGAAATTGCAATAGTATGTTCTGTTTACGACTACACAAGACCATTATGTGGGAATGTGTTAGTACGTTCTGTTTATGGAGCTAGCCAAACCATTTCTGATGTGATTATGTGTTTAGAATGTGTTGACAAGTTTGATGATTGCATGACTTATATTGCTTATGAATTGTTTGATAATGTGAGAATTTTGGAGCTGTGTTTTATGGATTTTGATGTAAAGTGATTATGACATTGAGCATTTTTAATGGTTTTGCTTGTTTCTGATTATAAACTTGTTATCCACGAGCTTTTAAGCTCACCCCTATTCTCCTTCCCATATTTAGGTGATGAGCAAGAGACCGAGTAGTAAAGAGTCATGTAATCACTCTGAATTTTCATACTTTTGTATTTTGAGATTGATTATGTAAACACAAGGCTTTAGCCATATTTCATGGTTTACTCATTTATGTATCTCTTGTATTTTGGGATTTTGAGACATGATGTATTGTGGATTGAAATGCCCATTAAAGCTTTGTAAAACTCTTATCTTTTAATGTTAATGAAATATATTTATATTTTACTCATGACTTTCCAAGTTTTTGCATTGCATCTTTAAGCATTTCATAGGGGCAAAATTTTTGTTAAACTTCAGGGAAAAGCTATATTAATTTAGGCCAATTTAGACAAAGTTGTGTTTTTGGATAGTTTATCCTCTTAGCTTTCCAATGATATGGAGTATGAAATCTTTGGATATCGAGCGTGAGAGATATGTTATGGAAAAATGATAGGAATATATGAATGATGAGAATTAGTTGTATATGATGAATTAATTGTGTTGAGATTTTAAGAGTTTAATGAAATAAGCTCGGTGGTTAAATTGATATGAAGTGATATTGCACTAGAAGAGTTAAGCTTGGGAAGATTATGAGTGAATGTGATGTTAGAATGAATGTAGGAACCATTGGGAATGCTTTGGAGAGGAAGAAAACATAAATTAAAGGGAGAGAAGAAGAGAATAATGAAAACAAAGATGAGAATAGTTGGTGAAAGAAACAAGGAAAAAGGTATCTGGTGTGACCGTGAGGAATAATGATGCGAGCGCGACTGAAGTTATGGATTTAAGGAAGAACAAGGTGCGATTGTAAGAGTGTGTGGTGCGATCACACTTAGGATGTTTAGCCAGGAGCTACGTTATTTTGCACACTGGTAAGAACGCAAAGGTCATGGTGCGATTACACTTCATAACTTCAAGGGTAATTCTGTCATTTCATCATCTTTGTATGGGAAGTCATGATCGTGACGAGGGTTTTCCCAAACCTGACCATTTTTTATTAGCTTGGCCATAACTTTGTCATCTGACCTTAAAATGAATTGATTCTTATACCAATAGATTGCTAACACATTTCTCTATCTCTCCATAAAATTGATAGCCTTTGGTATTGATTTGAAAAAGATTGATGGAAAGAAAGTGAGGGAAACAGTTGGAAGAGCATGAATTGATTATGAACATACTTTGGCTTTTTAGTCATATCTTGATCTATAGAGCTCCGAATGAGATGGTTCTTGTTTCAAAATAAACTAGAGACATAGAGCTACAATGGTTCTAAAGAAGTCAATTTGTGATTTTGGCGACTGACTGATGTGAACACGCCACCCTTGTGGGATGTGTGTTCAGATGTCACTTAAGATGTCGGGCACGTGTCTTTCGAGGGTGAGGTGCCCAACACTCATGGTATTAGAGCCACTAGATTTAGGGGTATCCTTGGCATGAAAAGGGTAGTTTTAAAATGAACATACATCATTTTAAATGAACAACATGCATTGTTTTTTTTATATGATTTGAATTGTTTCACATGATTCAAAATTGTTTTACATGAAACATGAACTAAAATTTTTTAAATGGTTTTAAATTAAAGGAGTGATTATACCACCTCGAAAGAGAATTTGAGGAGCTATGACTCGATCTTGCTCTCGCCATTGGAGTACGGATGAATCATATGTCCCATAAAATATGGGGACACATTCTGCTCCTGATTCTGAGGCACCTAATGTTCAATTTGAAGTGTCACTGCCTCCTCCTCCTATGCCTCAAGTAAACCCTAAAGATCCATGATTCTTTCAAGCCTTTGCCGAGGCTTTCACATATGCCATGGGCCAAGGGTCACAAATTCCGGTGCAAGCTCTAGTGCAGAGGAGTGGGCAGTATGATAAGCTCTGCAAGTATGGGGTTGATGATTTCAATGGGACTACCAATCCTGAGGAAGATGAAGCATGGTTAAAGAGGGCAGAGAGAGTCCTGCTTCAGATGAAGTGCTCCGATGAGGAGAAGTTAGATTATGCAGTGAGCTTGCTACAGAGGGATGCACTTCATTAGTGGGAATTAGTACCTTACAGTCAGGTTATGCCCCTGGTGTTGTCATTGAGAGACTTTTTGGAAGTTTCAGGAAGAAGTACATCTCAAGAGTTTATGTCCAAGAGAAGGCCAGGGAGTTCATGAATCTCACACAGAGGGATATGAGTGTGAGTGAGTATAAGCTGAAGTTCACCTAACTTGCATGATATGCGGCCAACATGGTTACAAATGAGGAGGATTAGTGCCGTAAGTTTAAGAGAGGTCTTCATTTAGAGATCAAGGAGAAATTCTTAAACCATAATTTTTGTGACTATTAGCAGTTGGTAGATTTTGCACTCCAGGTTGAGAAACTAATATAAAGTATGAAGTGAATAAGAAGAGGAAGAACCAGGAATAGTCTTCTAAGAAAGAAATGAGTGCTCCAATGCCTGAGAGGAGTATGAGGAGTTTCCACACATAGAGTGAAGTGGGAAGCAGTGGCTTTGCTAAGAGCAAACAAGCCAAGGTAGTTTCATTGCATGCCTAAACTGCATGAGGTAATAGAGTGATGGAGGGGAGCAGGTATATGAACCCCCAATGTGAGCATTATGGGAAGTTTCACAGAGGAAAGTGCTTCAACTTACTTAGAGCATGTTTTCAATGCGAGGAGAAGGGACACATGGTTAGGGACTGTCCCCAGGTACCGAGGCAAGAGGGGTAGTAGTTGCAAGCCCCAAGGAGAGCTAAAATAGTGGAAACCAGGCTAGTTACAGAGGTGGCCAGTTCTAGAGTAGCAAGAAGGGTTATTCCTCTAGGAAGACCGAGGGGTCAGGCACAGGTAAGGGTATTTACTATAACCAGGGGAGAAGCTGCAGCCACAGCTAAAATTGTTACGAGTATGTCTCAGTTACTTAATTCAGAAGTGTATTTACTGATTGATTCTGGTTCCACGCATTCTTTTGTCATGATATTACATGGTGTGAATCTAGTGCCATTGGATAGTCCTTTGATTGTTAGTACTCCTCTAGGGAGGAATGTGATAATCATTCATGTTTATAGAGGTTGTGAAATCCTTATTGATGGTGCTAGACTGATAGTAGATTTACTGCCTCTAGAACTAAAGGGGCTAGATGTTATACTTAGGATGGATACTATGGAGAAATATCATGCAGAGTTAGACTATAGCCTCGTAGAATTTGATCTTGGCTAGGGTGAGAAGGTGATTTTCAGAGGAGACAGGAGAACACCATCACTAAGAATTATTTCAGCATTGTTAGCTGACAGGATGATGAGAAAAGGGTGTGAAGCCTTCTTGGCATACGTTGTGGACATCGAGGTGAATAAAGTGAAGTTAGAAGATGTTCCGATTGTGAGAGACTTTCCAGATGTGTTTTCAGAAGATTTACCTGGTTTGCCACCAGTGAGAGAAATTGAGTTTTCCATTGACCTAATTCCAGGTACCGCACTTATTTCCATACCATGATATAGAATGGCTCCATCTTAACTGAAGGACCTTAAGGAATAGTTGGAAGAACTGTTAGAGAAAAGGTACATAAGGCCTAGTTTGTCACCATAGGGAGCACCGGTTCTATTTGTTAAAAAGAAGGATGGAACATGGTGGATGTGTATTGACTACCGGAGACTCAACAAGGTGACTATTAAGAACAATATACTCTGCCACGAATCGATAATTTGTTCGACCAGTTGCAGGGAGTAAGGATCTTTTCTAAAATTGATTTCAGGTCAGGTTATCATCAGCTCAGGATCAGGGAATCTGATGTGAACAAGATGGCCTTTAGGACATATTATGGGCATTATGAGTTCCTAGTCATGCCATTTGGATTGACTAATGCTCCAGATGCATTCATGGATCTTATGAATATGGTCTTTAGGGAGTATTTGGATCAATTTGTCATAGTATTTATAGATGACATTCTGGTTTATTCCAAGAGCGAAGAGAAATATAAGGAACATCTCATAATAGTGTTACAAACACTGAGGGAGAAGAAGCTTTATGCTAAATTTAGCAAATGTGAATTCTGGCTCCATAAGGTGATATTCCTTGGACATGTAATTTCAAAGGATAGGGTACATATTGATCCAAGAAAAATTAAAGTAGTGGTGAAGTAGTATACACCTAAGACAGTGGAAGAAGTAAGAAGTTTTCTGGGTCTGGCAAGATATTATAGGAGGTTTATGGAAGGATTCTCTATGATAGCGGCTCTGATGACAAAGTTATTAAGGAAAAATCAGAAGTTTATCTGGAATGATGAATGACAAAAGAGCTTTGAGGAGCTTAAGCACAGATTGACAAGTGCTCCAATTTTAACCTTGTCTATGGAATATGAGGGTTATACAGTTTATAGTGATGCTTTAAGAAAGGGCTTGGGTTGTGTGCTGATGCAAAGAGACAAGGTGATAGCTTATGCTTCACGAAAATTGAAGCCTTATGAATTGAATTACCTGACCCATGATCTGAAATTAGCAGCAGTAATTTTTACCTTGAAAATTTGGAGACATTATCTGTATGGAGTTCAGACGAGGATATTCACAGATCATAAAAGTCTAAAGTACTTACTGAGCCAGAAAGAGTTGAATTTAAGATAG
This sequence comes from Erythroxylum pedicellare, assembly GCA_027563575.1. Classification (NCBI taxonomy): domain Eukaryota; kingdom Viridiplantae; phylum Streptophyta; class Magnoliopsida; order Malpighiales; family Erythroxylaceae; genus Erythroxylum; species Erythroxylum pedicellare. Next base: position 12,758 of record JAOQMP010080099.1, on the reverse strand, counting down.
AGAAGGTGGTTACTGTTGCTTAAGGATTATGACTTGTTGATTGAATATAATCCAAAAAAGGTAAATGAAGTAATTGATGCCTTGAGTAGGAAATCCTCCATAGCCCATGTTCAGAAAATTTACCTACCGTTGTTAGAGGAGATGGCTAAGCTCAGAATAAGTTTGAAACAAGAGGAGCCTGATTGCATTATTGCTAATTTAGAGTGAGACCAATACTCAGTGAGAAGGTTAAGGAGTTACAAGCACAAGATGCAAAATTGAGCAAACTCCGAGAAGAAATTAAGAATGGTAAGAAATCTGAAGTGGTAGTGAGGGATGATGGATTATGGTTGTAGTAAACAAACTCTGTATTCCAAATGTCAAGGAGGTAAAGGATGAGATACTCGACGAGGCACACATTGTGCCTTATGTCATACACCCTGGTAATATTAGGATATGCAGAGATTTGAAAGAGCATTTCTAGTGGAAAGGCATAAGAGGGATGTAGCAGAATATGTAAGTAAGTGTTTAGTGCGTTAGCAAGTCAAGGATGAACACCACGCACATTCAGGCAAGTTAAAGCCATTTTCCATTCTTAAGTGGAAGTGGCGAAGGATAACCATGGTTTTTTTATGGGTTTGCCTAAAACCAGTAGGAAGCATGATGCTATATGGGTTATTATTGATTGGTTGACGAAGTCAGCCTATTTTTTAGCAATTAAACAGACTAATTCTCTGCATGTGCTAGTAAAGAAATATATTGATGAGATAGTGAGACTGCATGAGATTCCAAACTCTATAGTTTCTGAAAGAGATCCTCGGTTCACTTCGAGATTTTGGTAAAGTCTACAAAAAGCTCTAGGGACCAAGTTAAATTTTAGCATTGCTTTTCATCCTCAAATAGATGACCAATCTGAGAGGACCATTCGGACCCTTGAAGGGATGCTCAGGTCATGTGTGATGGATTTCAAAGGTGTGAGGGATGAGCATTTGTCATTAATCAATTTGCTTATAATAATTCGTACCACTCAAGCACTAAGATGGCTCCTTATGAAGCACTGTATGGAATGAGATGTAGAACTCCTATATACTGGGATGAAGAAGGAGAAGTGAGATTAGTAGGAGCAGAGTTTCTCTAGATGACAGTTAATAAGGTCAATTTAGTTAAGCAGAGGCTTAAAGCAACTCAGGATATAATGAAAAGCTATGCTGATGCACACTGAAAGGAAATGAAGTATAAAGTCGGTGAGAAAGTCTTTCTTAAGACATCTCCTTGGAGAGGAGTCATGAGGTTTGGAAAGAAGGGCAACTTGAGCCCAAAGTATATGGGTCCCTACGAGATGTTTGAGAGGATTAGACCACGAGCCTATAGGTTGGCACTGCCATCATACTTGTCACAAATACATAATGTCTTTCATGTTTCCATATTGAGAAGGTATAGATCAGATCCCTCTCACATCATTCAGACCACTAAGGCTCAGTTGAGAGATGATTTGACTTATAAGGAGACTTCAGTGGAGATCTTGGACACTAAGGAAAAGGTCTTCAAGAACAAGACAATTTAGCTAGTTAAAGTCCTATGGAGAAACCACTTTACGGAAGAGGCCATGTGGGAGCCTTTGGAAGTCATGAAGGAGAAGTATCCAGACCTCTTCAATGATTCAGGTAAGAATTGCAAGTACAATTTCTTTTAAGAGGGGGAGAAATGTTAGCCCCTGAATTTTTTTTCTTATTGAATTAAGTATGGTTTAAATAAATTATGAGGTTTTGATATAATAATCTTTTAGAGTTAATTATTATGCCAATGTTAGTGGGAATTTTATTACATTGGTTAATTAAATTAAAGTAGTAAGAGTGTATATGTATAAGGGCATTTGTGTTATGTCACTTAGGTAATAAAGTTATAAGGCATCAAAGGAAGGGTAAAATGGACTTTTAACAATCATTAAGGGTAGAATAGGAAGAAGGAAAGTGTTGCCTTGTTTATTAGAGGAAGACAATGTAAATTGAAAAGAGTGAAGAGTGAAAATAACGAAAAAGAGAAGAGAGGAAGAGAGGTTTTAGTGTTTGAGAGAAAAGAAGAAAGATAGTCAGGGTTTCATCCTTTCTTAGCTTTCAAGAGTGAATTTGAGGTTGTTCACGAAGAGAAAAAGAGAGAGGAAGAGAAGAGCTTTCATTTGAGCTAAGAATCTTTTTATTTGGGGAAGATTCAAGGTGAGTTAAATTTTAATCCTTTGGATTTGTGGAAGGATTTTAGCTCATGAAGCTTAGGAAATGCATTAGCACTTTTACTGGCTGAGAATACAAAAGGATGTAAAATGCATTTGTGCCTATTACATTGTTTGTAAACAAGCTAAATCGACCACCAAACCTCACGACCTATACACGCCCTTACCCGTACCTAGTCACCTTAGATGGACATTTCTATAGACTCTATTGTAGGATTGTCGAAGATAAAAAGGGGTGTAGATAGCATTTTTGTTGTTGTAGATAGGTTTAGTAAGATGGATTACGTTATTGCTTGCAAAAAAATTGATGATGCCGTGCATGTTGCTGATTTATTCTTTAAAGACATCGTGGGATTGCATGGTATTCCTAGGTCAATAGTTTCGAATAGTGACACCAAGTTTTTGAGTCATTTTTAGCGTGTTTTGTGGGGAAAATTAGGAACAAAGTTGTTGTTTTCTACTACTTGTTACCTGCAAACCGATGGTTATCGTTGTGTGCATTCTACTATCGATTATTCTCCTTTTGAAATTGGTTATAACTTTAACCCTTTAACTGTATTGGATATGGTGCCTGAGTTAACTAGCCTAGATGGAGAGAGGAAACTCGAGTTAGTTCAAAAGTTGCACGAGAAGGCTAAGTAACATATGGAGCCTAAGAATGAGGTTTATACATGCCAAGCCAACAAAGGACGCAAGGAGGTGATCTTCGAACCCAACAAGTGGGTTTGGCCTTATCTTTGCAAGGAGAGGTTTCCTAACCATAGGTGATCCAAGCTTGATCTACGAGGAGATGGTCCTTTTCAAGCTTAGAAAGGATCAACAATAGCGCCTATAAAATTGACTTGCCTAGTGAGTACAGTATGTCTGCTACTTTTAATGTTGTTGATTTGTCTTTGCTTGATATGGATGCAGATTCAAGGATGAATCTTTCCAACGAAGGAGGGGTTGATGTGAGCAAGGTTGCACATAATGGATATATCAACAGACACTGAGATCAATGTGGCGCTAATCGAGACTTGATGTAGCATCCTTGCCCAGCAAGTCGGACTAGGCTTAAAAGATTCAAGACCGTGTTAAATTCATTCGTGGCTTGCGTGGATGATGATGAACTCCGGGAGAATGAAGATCCTCACTCACAGCTCCAGTTTGTCAGTTTGAGTCAAGTTCTAGGCCCAAATAGCCCTTGACGGGTGCGCACACTAAGCGCGTACACCAGTGCCCAGCAGGCCCAGGCGCACACGTGTGCGCGCAGCCTACCAGGCAGGCCAGACTAGATGTGCCGCTTGGTCTTTTTTGCTTTAGGTTGTTTTCCTTACTATTTTTAGGACGATTTGGGTAGTATTTTTTTACCTATTTAGGCCAGGGATGTTGACCCAATTTTGAGTTATTTTGGTAAGTATAAATAGTTTCCTTGACATAAGTTTTAAGGTAATACACTTTAATAATTTGAGATCTTTGTGAGGAGTTTTCTTCATGTTCTTATTGTTCCATAAACCCTAACTCTACTTATCAATTAATCTCAATTATGGCGTATCGTTTTGGTTCAATTGTCTTGGTTTATTGCTTGGTCTAGGTTGCTTGGACAATAGCAATCCTTGAGGTCTAGAAAAGTATTGAAAACCTTGTGTATCTATTTTATTTAAAAGCTGTCAAATTATATCAAGATTACTCTCCTATGTCCTCTAAGAAGCTAAGATATCAGTGTTATCTTCATCTTTTGGAAAGTTGTAAAAAAAGAATTAACATCTGGTATAATAAGTCTTTATCTCAAACAGTGAGGCTTTAACTTCTCTTCTATGCTTATGAACCTCCACACTTACTAGATCACTCATCTTTTTCTTCCAAAAAAGATCAACAAAGATCTAGAAAAATGTATTTAGAACTTTTTATGGACTAGAACTACTGATCACTTTAAAGGTGAAAAAATTAAGTGGGAGTAGCTTTATATTGAGGCAAGTTTTAATCTATTTAAAACCCTCAATATACTGCAAGTGCACAGGTCGTGGTTGTAGTGTATGAGGTGTCGATCCCTCGAGGAGTTATTGAACTAATCTAATTCTAAGTTATCTAAGGCCTAAAAAATTATTAACATGAAAATAAAAACTGCACAGAAAAGTAAACACGTAAAGATGATTGATTGGGATTAAAATATCAAATTAAAACATAAAGAATCAAGTTAAGCACCGCTAAATTAATAATAGAAATCACACAAGGAAGATTAACCGAATATGAGAAGGGGGATTTATCCTATCATTAAATGTTAACATAAATACTTTTGAGTTAGTACGGTATTGTTCTTAGACTTTTGAACGTTGGATTACTCTCTCTTGAGTTATAATCATTAAACCCTAAATCATAACCCTAAATTGAATTATGGAATTTGCACTATTTCAATTAACAAAAAACCCACAATTCCAATTAGATCTTAAGCCCTCTAATAGACAACTGGGTCCTCACACGAGATCTCTCTTTGTCTAAAATCTAGATTTGATTATTTGTGATCTATTACATTATTTAACTCTCATTACCCAATTTAATTGTTTTGCTATCATTTCACTCTCTCGATTCGTTGCCGAAGCATACAAATATATCAAATAATTGATTCAAGAACAAATCCCTAAGGAAGTTTAGAACATCATCATCAAACCTATATCCATCACTATCAAATCCATCTTATACATTCAAAGGAAAGAATAATAAAGATGAAATCAAATGTCACTTTGAAGAGTTGGAATAGATCGGGAAGATAGCAGCATTATAGCCCTTTCTTCTCCTTATTCCTTTCTCCTCCTTCTCTCTTATTCTTCCTCTCTCCTTGGATCTTTCTCAAAGTGGTACAGGTTTGAGCTCGCTCTAAGATTCTTTCTCTTTCTTTATATAGTATTTTCCATTTTAGACAAACCCTAGGATTTTCCCGAGTCCAAAAAGTCCCAAATGTCCCTCGATAAGTCACGTGTGGGAGGCTATCCACACTGTCTGTCACGCAGGCCACGATCGTGGCCCAATATTTTTGCTCTCTATCACGATTGTGTCAAAAGGAACTACGATCCTGGCAGACCCTTCATGCTTCTATCACAATCATGGCCCAAGGGCCACGACGTGGGCCTGGGCCTTGCTTTGAGTTTCCTATGAATTCTCTATGTTCTTCGATATTTGACCTGAAACAGTAACAAACACATCAAGTCACCTTAATCAATGCCATGCTCTAACTCATAAAACACTCAAAACAAAAATGTCTAACTAAATAACACAATCTTAACCTAAATATGCACTAATCATTCAATTTAACAACTAAACACATACTCAACTACCTACTAAAACATTATGCAACTTACCACTATCAACATCCCCAAACTTAAACTTTTTCTTGTCCTCAAGCAAAGACAAAACAAGCAAAACAAAACAAACCAAATACAATTAACAACAAAACACACACATATGTAATAATGGGTCGATGGCATTAAACTTCATAGAACAAATTTAACTACAAATACAATCCCTTAAGTTGTTCTAACTTATTGACATTCGAAATCTATGTCTAAGTATTTCAAACCAAATATACATACTAATCAAGACCTTAATGTCAAACTCATTCATTCCTATAACTTACATACAAACATTAATAATTATTCGGTCAATCAAAATTGTAACTATTCTTAAGTAGATTTTCATAAAAATTTGAGCTTTTCACTAAGATTGGTAGGATTTATTAAACAACACACTATTTTTGTTGCTTTTAATTGACTTAAACTTAGCCTTTTAACGCAAAGGCAAACATTTATAATCAATGTCCCCCAGTTAATTAGGCCATGTTTTTATTAAGCGACTTTATTGGAATGTCATTATAGCCTTTTGACGCGAAGGCAAACATTTGTGATGAATGTTCCCTAGTAACTTAGCTACATCATATTCTTAATTGGCCACTAGCTCTACTCATAACCCGATTTATTTCAAAAGGGCCAGCGGAATAGTTATTTATTAAATAAAATACATATTTTTTCATTTTATTTTATTGCCTACCTCATTTCTTTAGCTAATCGTTCGCATGAAAAGGTACTAATAATTCTATGTATTCAGTTCACCTAAAATTTATAAATGAATATGGTAAATTCCTAGTTAATAAACTAACATCATTTCCTAATTAACATGCATATTTAATCGAAACAATCTAGAACACTAATTCACAAGCTAATAAATCTTCAAAACCTAAAAGACTCTATTCAAAGCTAAATCGATTCCATTAAGTCCTAACCATTGACACATTCCCATCAATCACATAATCTAATCCTAAAAAAAGCTAGCATACAATATGCAAAAATCACATTCAAGTAAAAACATGTAATGCTTTCAACCATCCCCATACTTGGACAACACATTGTCCTCAATGTAAGAACAACAAAACAACAATACATAAGGTGGGAATAACAATTAACGAAACAAGAGAAACATGAGAACAATTGAAAATAAAAATAAAAATAAAAGACTAGGATTAGAGTATAGAACCATCATGGTTATTAAGGTGATGATGGTGTCGAAGGTGAAACCAAATCTGCTTCACATTGAGATTGCTTTCCTTTCTTATAATTTATTTAAGAAAGCAAGATTGTCAGTAATCCAAACCATTCCAAATCACTAACATTTATTTATAGAATTTAAAACAAATCAAACTGCAAAAAATTTAAATCTAACTACTGAACGTGCTAAATTAAGGTCATTAACTTAACTTTACATCTTTCAAAACTCAGCTGGGATCAATTATGAATGGCTTGCTTCCACCCGTGTTGCCCAATTTTAGCTTTGAAGCATGTAAATAAGCTACTTATTGGAAGATAATGAAAAGGACATAATCAATCGAATCAAATAATCCAAGTACTTTTTGTAATGCCCTTTTCGATAACAAGCTGTCAACTCTAACAGTTTATCATGTAAGAAGATGATCTACTCTCTTTCTTCCTTAATCATCTTTGTCTCCTCTTTTGCTTTCACTTTATAAATAGAGAGTTTCATATTTGCTTTAAGCTCTATGTCCGTTTTCGTCTATTCTTCTTCTTTTTGCCCCTTTAAAGATTCAACCACATCAATTTTCCTGAATGAGTCACCCCCTTTCTTATTCTCTTGGTCTTCTATAAGGTAGAATTCAACTTGTTTTTTCGCTGGTGCTTCTAGCTCTTTCCCACTCCTAAGTGTGATAATCTTACACTTCTCTCTTAGATGTACTTCTATGTTACTCAGATAGTTTTTCACACTTCTCTTACTAAATTTATGGGAAGCTATTTTATTTGAAGCTTTAGGTTGTGAATAGAAAAGTCTTGGTTGTCCGTTACTTGCTCAAACTTCTCTTTTAGTCTCTTCTAGGCCTTTTCCATGTTCATAAGCTTATCTAATTTAGAATCCTATAAACTGGACTCATCTTGCTGAAATCCTAATAAGTCTTGATGTCTCATTTGATTTTACATTATTAGACCAACAAAAATATGGGTAGTTCTATCAACTTGGATTGTACATATTCAAATAAGGATGATGAATTCCCTCACCAAATTGTGCCCCATTGAAGTCAACATAGGTCCTTTTCTCCTTATAATATATTTCCTCCATCATCATTATTTCCATCTCTTCTTGACATTTAAAACTTTTGCGGATTCCTCATTGTTTCCTTGTGATGTCCAAATTGATGTGTCTTCTACTTTGTACCCAAACTTCCTTCTCTTCTTTATTTCTTTATTTCTTTTATTTTCTTGTCAATGGGTACCACAATCACAAAAGATGTTGAAAATTCCTTAGACTAAAAGAATTAAACTAATCCTACTAACTCCTACAGCAATGACGCCAAAAACTTGTTGAGGTAAGTTTTAATCTATTTAAAATCCTCAATAAACTACAAGCGCACAGGTCATGGGTGTAGTATGTAAGGTGTCAATCCCTTGAAGAGTTGTTAAACTAATCTAATTCTATATATAAGGCCTAAAGAATTATTAAAACAAAAATAGAAACTGCACAGAAAAATAAACACACGAAGATGATTGATTGGGATTAAAATGTAAAATTAACACACAAAGGATCAAATTGAGCATCGCCAAATTAACAATGGAAATCACACAAGGAAGATTAGTTGAATATGAGAAGGGGGATTTATTCTATCATCAAATGTTAACATAATTACTTTTGAGTTAATACGGTACTGGCCCTAGACGTTTGAAAGGTGGATTACTCTCTCTCAAGTTATAATCATTAAACCCTAAATCATAACCCTAATTGAATTATTAAATTTTCAATCTCTCAATTAATAAAAAACCCACAATTTCAATAAGATCTTAAGCCCTCTAATAGACAACTGGGTCCTCACACAAGATATCTCTTTGTCTAAAATCTTGATTTGATTATTTGCGTGATCTATTAGATTGTTTAATAGATTGTTTAACTCTTATTACCTAATCTAATCATTTGGATATCGATTCACTATCTCGATTTGTTACTGAAGCATCCAAATACAACAAATAATAACAATACCCAATGTATTAACATCAAAAGAAATCACACTAACATTGATTCAAGAACAAATCCCTAAAGAAGTTTAGAACATCATCATCAAACCTAACTCCATCACTATCAAATCCATCTTATACATTCAAAGGAAAGGACAATAAAGATGAAATGAAATGTCACTTTGAAAGGTCAGAATAATTCAAGAAGATATCAGCACTGTGGCCCCTTCTTCTCCTTCTTCCTTTCTCCTCCTTCTCTCTTCTTCTTCCTCTCTCCGTGGATCTTTCTCAAAGTTAACAGAGGTTTGAGCTCCCTATAGGGTTCTTTCTCTTTCTTTATATAGTATTTCCCATATTAGGTAAACCTTAGGGTTTTCCCAAGTCCAAAAAGTTCCAAATGTCCCTTGATGAGTTGTAATTAGGAGGCTGTCCATATTGTCTATCGCGTAGGCCATGATAGTGATTTTTTCTCTTTGTCACGATCATGATTTCTGGTCTCTATCTGTTGGCACTGTCTGTCACATAGGGCCACGATCGTAGGCCTGGGCCTTGCTTTGGGTTTCCTCCAAATTCTCGTCATTCTTCGATATTTGACCTGTAACATTAACAAACATATCAAAGCACCTCAAATGCACAAAATTTAAGCTCAATGGCATGCTCTAACCCATAAAATACTCAAAACACAAATGTATAACTAAATAACACAATCCTAACCTAAACATGTACTAATCATCCAATTTAACAACTAAACACGTACCTAACTATCCATTAACATATTTTGTAACCTACCATTATAATTTTGCTATAGAAAATAAGAAGGTGGACTAGGGTTGATTTCCATGTAGATGACATAATTAATCCTAGTTGAAAAAATAATATGAAGGTTATTCACTGATAAGGAAGCTCTTTAGTCCAAATGGACTAATGAATATTATCTTAAGAACTCAAGCATTTGATAAATTGAAGAGAGTAAAGAACACTCCTGGCATTTTACTCAAATGCTGAGGAAAAGGTAAATTGTCTATCCCCTAATCACAACTCGCACTAATAATGGAAAGATCTCTTGGTTTTTGTTTGATAATTGGTCAAAACAAAGTCCCCTAAACCTTAGGGAGGATCTATCATCACTACTAGCTAGGATTCCCATTCAAGCTTAGGTTAAGGAGGTTATTCAACAAGATACCTACATCGTGAGCTTCAAAAGTAGTGACAAACTTCAAGTATATATTTTTTATTACTCCCTCAATCTCATATGGAGTGATAGCAGCCACAGGATACCCAACAAAAGGAGATAATTCTCTAATTATTTTTGTCTTAAGGCTCCCAGGCCTTAGTTGTAGGTTTAGTTTATTTTAAGTAGTGTTACGCACGCTACGTCACACCTCAACATGATTTCTCTATCAAGAAAAAGGAACATAAATTGAAAAATAATTTGTCTTCACAAAACTTTAAAAAAGATATAAATAACATTCTATAAGCCTTTCTTCTGAAAAATGTTTTATAAGGTTTAAATTGGAATTTCTTATACTTGTTTGTGGGATATTTTCATCATTTATATTTGTTATATTTATATTTTTGTTGTTTTTGTTGTATGTTTATTAAGAAATATTTGGAATTTTTTATGGGTGTGTGGAGAGGCATTAACTGATTCTAGAAATTTATGAGTATTAGTAAAAGTTTTAATACATTTCTGACTAATTTTAAGTTTTCGTTTTGTATGTATTATTAATAGATGAATATGTATCACAAACAAGCATTCAAAAATATGAGATTAGAATATATATTGGATAGAATTAACTAAATAATAAATTGACTTAATTATTCAATGATTATGATGAAAAGATAAAAACAAAATTAGACATACCTATTTTTTCTCTTTTTCCCTTGAACACTAATCCTTAGGCTCAAGCGAGATTGTAAGAGTCTGGACAGGGATATTATAACTGAGTGTTTAATTTTTTCATAACGAGCTATGCTCGGAGTTTACATTATATAGAAAAGGGCGCTGGGTAGCGTCCAAAACCTAGAAAGCAAAAGTAAAAACTACAGGAAAAGTAGATTATGGAGAATCTAATTTTGAATTTTTAGGCGGCCAACAGATGGCCTACATATTTTTACATAATTGAAGATAATGTCAGACAAGTGGCCTACATTATTGAAAACTTTTGAAGATTTTATTCCTTAATGATGATCTCTACTGAAAAGCTATCATCTTTATCTTTTTCTTCTTGTGATGTTAGGGGACATTTTTGACATTGATGTTGTGGACATTGATGTAGTTGTTGACAGAGAGCTTGCTTCCATTGTTATGATAATTCACTGAATACTCTAGATAAGGTTGAGAAAGATGCTTCAAGTTATTTTATTAGCTAGAATGATTAAGTAGAGATAGGTGTTTTATATGCTAAGGTCATCAACATATTTGCTCCTCTGTAGTTTAATTTGATTAAAGATTCTAAGGTGATCTTTAGGCATTGTTGGTAAACTTCTTTGATGCAATATGGATTGAATTGATTAATCATATCCCAATCAAAATCATACTTAGGAGGGTCAACTATCGGTAGATACATGCCATTGCTAATTCCAATTTGAACATATGCTATTCGTGATAGTTGTACTTTGGTTTACTTGAGACTATCTGCTTTTTTGAAGATAGGATAACTGCTGAAAATCTTGATAAAAATTTCTCTCTCCTTGGCAAATCTTTCCTTGTAGTTTTTTACTACAAGGACAAATCCTAGTGGGAATTCAGAAAGGGTGTCTAAATTGGTTAATTAAATAGTATCTATTAACCCACTTTGAAAAAAGAGGTAAGTAGTGAGTGCATCAGCTTCTGAAAATATAATAACTTTTGGTCCATATCGTTCACAATTTTGGGGATAATATTGGAATATTTTTTGTTCTTCTTTATAGTCATTGAGTGCTTCAAAACAATCATAGAAGAGTTTAGAAGTAATCTTTTTCATTTCCTCCCTTGAACTAGGTGGTTGTGATGAAATGCAGCCAGCCTATATATCCAGACTTGCATCAATTTGTACTATTAATGTATCCATAGCATTATAATTATATAATGTTGGTAGATTGTTGCAAAGAGTTTTTAATATACGTACCGTTGCTGTATCTTCTTCGATCCATGTCTATTGATTTTTTATACTGCATTTAAACTGTATCTTTTTTCTTTCTGTAGCTAGATTTTTAAGAAATCCTTGATTAGATATATAGTTTAGTAAGCCAAGAAATTTTTGAACTTCAGTTATATTTTTTAATGTGTTAGCAAAATGTTGTAACTTTTCAAGGGTGTTAGGTTATAATTTTAAGAATCTGTTACGAAATTCTATACCTAAATATTCAATATTTTGTTGTGCTATTTTAATTTTCTTTTTGCTTAAAATTAGTCCTTTATGTTAACATCTAATGAGAAAATTTTTCCTCTTTTAAATGATCTTCCTTATCTTTATTTGAAAATATAATAATATCATCAATATAAGCTAATGTAAATTCTTCTAATCCTTCTAAATTGTTATCCATAAATCTTTGATAAATACCAAGGGCTTGTTTTAATCCAAAAGGCAATACATTCCATTAGTAATATCTATGTGGTGGACAGGTAAAGGTTGTTAATGTTTTTGTATTTTCATGTAGTCTTAATTGCCAATAACTAGATTTTGCATTAAGTGTAGTGAACCAATGATGTCTTTTCTAGGTAATTTATATGCATAACCTATAGTAGCTTTATTTAATTCTTTATAGTTGATTATTGTCTTCTCTTGCCACATTTTTGTTCGGAATGACTATTCACATAGAAGGCTGGGGCTGAATGTTTACTTGTGCTTGATGCTACTAATTGTTTTTGTAATAATTCTAAACATTCATTAATAAATTCTTGTACATCTTGTTGTGTATGTAGAATATTATTTTTAATATTAATTTCCTGTGTAGGATTTTTAAGTTTTATTTCAACCAATTGATTATTAGTATTTTTTTAAGATATAATGGATTTTCACTACAAACTTGTTCTATTAAGGTTTCTATTTTAGTTTGTAAAGTAAGATTATTAAGAAGATAAAATT
>JAOQMP010080015.1:0-18434 GCA_027563575.1 Erythroxylum pedicellare | reverse complement strand
AATTGACTGAGAATTTGAGAACAAAGCATTTTATAAATTCACTATGACTTTTATAAGACAAATGAACATTTCAACGAATTTGCTTATTCTTTGTTATCCACAAGCTTTCAAGCTCACCCCCTTTTATCCCATCTTCAAGTGATAGCTAAGAGACCAAGTGATCAAGAGCCTAAGAGCATTTCTCCAAATTTGCTTATTTTGTAATTTGAGTTGGTTTTGGGAAAGCAAAAAGTTTGTTTGTTCAAGGACCAATTATAATTTGAGATTTTGAGACGATGATGTAATGTGGCTTAGAATGTCATTAAAGATTTGTAAGACTTTATTCTTTTGATGTTATTGAAATGTGAATGGTGTATGGATGATGAGATTTAAAATTAGACATACTTGAAGAAGTTATCATCTTGAGTTGATGATTTTGAAGCATAAATTATTGATATATATATACATATATGTATGCATAAGTGAGATGTTACGATAAGGAAGATGGGAATTATGACTGATCAGATGTAGTTGAAGGTGATGAAACAAATGAGTTGAGATTTGCGAGTTTAATGAAGCTGATTTGGTAGATGAATGGTTAAGCTGAGGACATTCCAAGTTTGCGAAATGCAAAATTTCAAGTCTTCCATAGGAAAAAAATTCGTCTTGTAAGTTTAGGGTAAAATCTAGAATAATCTAGGTTAAATTAGACAAAGTTGTCTTCCAAAAAGTTGTAGCTTAGTTTTCTAACTTTTGAACAATATATAGTTTGGAATTTTTGCATAACAGAGTAAAAAGTTATGGTCTTTATAAATGGAGAAGCTCAGGAGTATAGGATGTATCATCTGTTGATGACGTGTTGCCTGGTGAGGATGCTTCGTCTGGTGAGGACGCTTCATATCGTCTGGTGAGGATGCATCATCTGGTGAGAACGCTTTGTTCGGTGAGGACGTATCATCTGGCGAGGATGTATTGTCTGGTAAGGATGCTTCATCTGGTGAGGAGGTATCATCTGGTAAGAATATACCGTCTGGTGACGTCATATCGTCTGATGATGACATCATATCGTCTAGTGCACTGTTCCTCTAATCCTATCATTTGGTCACATTTTTGACCCTGTAGACAATAAAATTTTTCTTTGAGATCAAGTTGTAGATCTTGAAATTCTCTTTGAAATTGTCCAAAGAACACCTCAATTTGAGTTCTCTAGAGAAAGTTATGACCACTTTTCCAATTCGTCTAACCCTTTGTTTGGATTCATCTGATCCTATCATCTGGTCCCACTTTTGACCCTGTATATGATAGAATTGTCTTCAAGGCCAGCATGAAGTTGTAGATCTTGAAGTCCTCTTTCAAACCAACTAAAGAACACCTTAATCTGATGTCTCTAGGGAAAGTTATGATAATTTTCCCAATTCATCTATCCTTTGTCTGGTTTTGTCTGACCCTATCTTCTGTTCCAATTCTGACCCTTTAGATGAAAAAATCTAACTTCAATATCTTCATGAAAGATGTAGATATTGAAGTTCTCTTTCTAACTCTTTAAGAATGGCCTTGATCTGACATCCATACAGCAAGTTATGTCATTTGGACCGAAATTGGTTCAATATGATTGAGGACGGAATCTTGTTTTATTTCCTTCAGCCATAACTTTGTTATCCGACCTCCAAATGAGATGAATCTTGTGTCTAAATAAACTAGGGACATAGAGCTACCAATGATTTAAAGGAATAGAATTTCAATTCAGTCCCTAACACTTACAATTTCTAGATGGAAGTTGGGCATAAGATACTATCCTAGTTTAATAACAGTCTAAAAAGGTTTGGGCCCTAACTCTTAGAATTCTAAACCACTTCGAATGATTTTGGTGTCATTAGAAACTTAAGACAATTGGGAACAAAGGTTTTGAAGATGTCAAATTGTAATTCTAGCTTGAAGTTTCCCAAAATCTTTTCTAAAATAGGAAAAAAAAGTTTGTTTGGACATTTGACTGGTGTGGGCACCACTCATGTAAGATGATGACTAATGAGGGTTCCTTGAAATAACCCTATAGGATAGTATGCTCACACTTTATGACTCCGAATGTTGGGCTCTAGAATTGAGGCCCTATAATAAATCACTGACATATATACCCAAAAGTATTTAAATACATCTTTGAACTCATATACAACCATGTATATATCAATATACAATAGTATCTCCAAGTACAGAACAATACAAAAGGGTTCAAAGAGTCCAATTTTACATATGATGAAAAAAATGTAAGTTAAATTTATTAATTTGGGAAGCAAATAAGATAGTCATTTCTTGTCATCAAGGTCTAAAGAGTTTTTACAAGCCTGCAATTGATCCAAAAGAATATGTGTGGATCAATGAAGATGCCTTTTTTAAAATTAAAATTTATTTAATATTACTTAAAGAAGATTATACAACAATTTGTTAGGTTCATTTTGAAAAAAAAAAGTTAGAGGTGGCTATTATATTTCAAAATTTCAAGGCTTTAGTAAAAGATATAATGGAATTGAATATACATTGAAAAGTTTGATAGGTTATATATTAAAGTTAGAATCAAACATTAGTTGATTGTCACTTACTCCCTTCAATAAAATGGAGTAAGTGGAAGAATATAACCATTATAAAAAATAACAAGGTGCCAACTATTTAAAAAGAAGATTCCCAAGTGCTTTTGGGTAAGATCTATTAGCACATTCATGTACTTCTTAAGAAGGCTTCCAACCAAGTTTATGAAGGATAAAACTCTATTTGAGGCTTGGTATAGAGTTAACTAGCTATGGAGCACTTTAAAGTATTTTAGAGTTTATTTTACACCCATGTTCCATATATGAAAAGAAACAAGTTGGTTTATACAACTAAGAAGTGAATCGTCCTAAGTATATCTCTACTTCTAAGGACTATATCGTTTTAAAATTGAAAGAAAAAATCAATGGTTACTAAGGACATTAAATTTGATGAAGTAGTAGAGTATATAACTGAGAGAAAAGTTAGATAAAAGTTATATCTGTTGTTTAAATTAGGGTAACTACATCCCAAATTCCTAAAGAAATAAAAGATAATATTGATGTTAGTAATATTAATAAAGTTTTAGCAAGAGGAACAAAGTCATTTGATGAAATCTAAGGGATGCAGTATAGCATTATAGGAGCCCATATGTTATGATAAAGTTGTTAAAGAAAATGGATAGAGAGGTATAATAAAGGAAAAATTATAAATTAAAAAAAATTGGAGCTAGTTAATTGGCTCAAAATTAAAAGGTAATTATTGTAAAGTGATTTTTCATATTCAAATATGTCATAGATAGTTTCATAAACAAAATTAAGGCCATATTGGTTGTAAAGGGTCTTTTTTAAGAGTATGGTGTCAATGTTTAAGATATCTTTCATGGCTAAGCAAGATATTATAATGCTTTTAGTGGCTTTAATAGTAAAAAAGGGACAAAATTGTTCATATTGATTTAAGGTCAACTTTTCTCAATGATATGCTTGAAGCACATATTTGTGTTGAGAAACTAGAAGGATTTTAAGTTTTAGGTTGTGAAGACAAAGTTTATAAGCTCTATAAAACATTCTATGACTTGAAATAAGCACCAAGGGCTTGGTATGGTAAAAGCAATGCCTATATTATACAATAAAAATTTTAAAAAATTAAAAGTGAAACTATTTATAGATGTTAAAGATTTAAGAAGAAGTATAACTTATTATCTTTGTATATATAGATGAACTGTTGATTACAGACTGTGACTAAAAAATATTAGGGCAATTTATAGTGCAGATAAAGAGTGAATATGAAATCCTTAATTTAGGCAAGGTAAAATACTTTTAGGGAATGGAAATTCAATAATGTAAAACAAGAGGTGAAATACTTTTGAGGTGTGGAAATTCACCAATGTAAGCCAAGAAGCTTCATTTCATAATAAAAGTATACTTTAAAGGTTTTGAAGAAGTTTAATATGCAAAGACCTAAACTATTGACAAATCCATTAGCTATGAATGACAAATTGTAGAAGAATAAATTTGAAAATTTTATTTGCAGAAGCCTAATTGATAGCTTGCTCCACTTTTCTATTATAAGGCCAAAATTATTATCCTATGTAAGCCTGCTCTAAAGGTTTATACACTCATATTTTTAAGTTCATCTAAGTTTAAGAGAGTTTTAAGATACATCAAAGACACTTTTGATTATGTTTTATGCTTTATTGAGAAAGTAAGTAAAGAACTCAAAGGATTTGTAGATAGTGATTGGGTTGAAAGTATGGATGATTCCAATATAATTTCTAGTTACACTTTCTATTTCATAAATTGGATTTTCATATAATTCAAGAAAGAACGAGGTGGTGGCTCAATGCTTAGTAAAATATGAGTATATTTCCATAGTGATATACACAAACTAAAAAATTTAGTTAAGGAAACTACTAGTAGATTTTAGGTAAGAAAAGATGATGATATTATGATTTGGGTTAAGAACAAGTAAGTCATTACTATTAAAAAGAACCCTATCCAATATAAAAGAACAAATTATATAAATGTGAATTTCCATGCAATGAAAGAAGCTAAAACGAATTATGAAGTCAATATGGTGTATTGCTGACCAAATAATTAGATTATAAACATACCAACTAAGGCACTTTTTAAAGTCGATGAAGAGTTAAGACCAAAGTTTGCAATCTCCAAGAAAAATATGAAAGAGGAGTGTTAAAATTTGAGAATTTTTAAAATATTTTAAGAAATATTTTATAATTTTTTATGGAAGTAGGATTAGTTATAAAATTATGAAGAGCAATCAGTAATGTGTATGATATGATGATGATGATAACAATAATATGAATGAAAACCATGTAGATTTTGCCGAAAAAATAAAAATTTAGTTTCTTATCTTTCTCTACAATATTAAACCTCTTTCTCTTCTTAATTGACAACTAGTACTTAAAAATTTACTTTATCATTATCATTTTTTGGAAAATCACTAATGTTATAGTATATAACTTCAATTTTAACTTCAAAATTGTTTGATTCATCATAATATGTAACTAATACAAACTAACTTGTTACAATGTTATTAATTCAATAACTTGATTGCTAAAAGATGAGGATATGGTTATCAAGTCTCAACAAGTTAGATGCACATTTTGACAGCATTTTTAAGTACAATTTAATTTTAACATAGTTCATCAAATGATAATTTTTTGGTACAATCTAGATTTTGGAACTAAATGATTCTTAGAGAGATGTTTTATAAGAAAAAATCAAATTTAACAATAAAGATATGAATATGAATCTTTTTATGTAATATACGACTTAATGATAAGGATTTTTACAGATTGTATATCTTGATTATAAGGGTCCCATTCATTTACCTACCTAATTAGGAGTTGAGCAACTTGTATATATATGCTACCTTTAACTATGTATATGATTATCGATTGAATCATTTTTCCACTTTTATTCATATGTTATGAGATTCAATCTTAGCTATTTGGCTTTTTTAGCTTCAATTATGTCTGTGAACATAATTACCTTTGTTCTTCTTCTACCTCAATTCTTCCCAATAAGAAAAACTTTGAAATTTTTTAGGGCTCCATTCTAGGAGACCATTAGATCTCATTAATGTCACCATTAGGAGTTTGACTATCTAACTAGCCTCTTCCTAAAGACCCATCATCAGAAGCTTTACGTATAAACCTTATGCATTACTTAAAGATTATACATATCTCCTATATGTTAACATATGGCAACATGTACGATAACATCATATGCTCCAATTAGTTTCCATAGCGTCGCCTCTCCTATATTGCCACTCTTATAAGGTTACTTTCCTCAACACCTTAATAAGAATGCTTATTCTCCTTACCTTTATTTGACCCTTTTTTTTATGGTTTTCTATTGTAGAAACATCATATATTAATTTTTTAGGCTTTTGCCTAATCGTTGGTAGTCTTGTTGATTCTTCTTTGGAACACCAAATCCATTATTCTTTTCATATTCCAAAGTTTACAATTGACTCTCTATTTGATATTCCTTCCTTTTTGCAATTGAGAGTTTCTAATTGCTCTTAATTTGTTTTTGACTATTTTATCTATATAATTGACAAACAAAAGAACTTGGTTGTGACTAATGTTATTTATGTGATGTATAAAATCACATAACATAAGTTAATTGATCTTAATTAGCTGGATTGGTGTAAAACTATTTAGACTTACTTGAGAGCATATTAGTTCACCACCTCACATCCATCATTAAACCATGCTCGCAAGGAGTGGTTGTAAGATGATGCTCGAATGTTTTTGTAAATTTAAAATTCCATTAGCAATGAGGTCATTAGTTTAATTAATCATCGTATATCATTGAATTTATGGAATATTTAGAACTTTTACATTATAAAAAAGGGAACATTTTTTGTGTTTATAAAATATGTACAGGTTTTTATCATGCCAAATGAAAATATTACTCTCTTTATATATATTTTGTGAATTTTAAAAGGATTTATGAAGAATTAAATGTTTTGTTACTCTTTAGTTTTGACATCAAAGTCTAATAGGCTTAATAAGTGCAGATGGGAGTAATGTGTTTTATGGCTAGTCTTAACTCTAAATTTAAGATCATTAAAATTTAAAATTTCTTTGGTGTTGAAATTTTCTCTGTATATTAGATCTTACTCAAATACTTTGTGCAAATTTCAATGCACTTTTCACTCAAAAAAATTTAAATTTCTAGTGCTTTTATTAATCAAAATATTATATTTAACATAAAAATAATATGATAAAAAATAATAAAGGAGGAGGGACAAGCAATAAGGATAATAGGGGTCATGATATAAGAGAAGTTATTTGTTGTTATTGTTATTAGCCAGTCAATACCAAATGTATATGCTACGATAACAACAACAACAATAAAAACAACCCAATGAAATTCTCGCTGATACGCGAGGTCTTAGGAGGTCTAGTAATACACAGTCTTACCCCCTAACTAGTACAGAGGCTAATTTTGATAAACTTACATAAAAAAAAGAGAATATATGTGTATATATGCATATACATATTAAAATAATAAAACTAATAACAAATATAAAAGATAATACTAATAATAATAAATAAAATATGTATAAATAAAATATTAGACTAGTAATAAAATAAATAATACAATATATATAAAACAAGCAAACAAATACACAATAAAAAAGATAAGTTAGCAAATAACTCAAACTAAATCATTACAAGAAAATATTTAGGCCAAGTAAGGAAATGTTTAAGCTAACTAATTAAGAGGGAAGTACCACATATTAAATATTTAGGCCAAATGCAATATGTAAGACTTCAAGAAAAATGTTTAAAAGACTTAAGAAAACTAGAAGGACCTCTCTATGTGAGATCCTTTATTTGTATTGTAGTATGCCAAAATTTTGTATTAAGGGTTATATCCTTGATAAGTTCTAGCAAAGCCATATCGTTCTTGATCACCTCCCCTAGTTCTTTTTAGGCCTTCCTTTTTTCCTCTTAAGTTCTGTCAGTATAATCTTCTAGCATCTTCTTACTGGAGAATTAGGGTGCCTCCTATTAACATATCGGAACACCTAAGCCTTGTATCTTTTTTTGTATTCATATTAGCCACCTTTAATTTGTCTCTTACCATTACATTCATGACCTTATCTCTTCTAGTAACATTACACATCTAATGGAGCGTCCTCATCTCCACTACCATTAGCTTATGACTATGCACCTACTTGATGGGCTAACATTTTGCTCCATAAAGCATGGCCAACCTAATTGGTAAATGATATAATTACCTTTGAGCTTGAGTGGTATATTCTTGCCACATAAAACTCCTTAGGCACTTCTCCATTTAATCCACCTTGATTTGATATTAGTCAACTTTGTCTTCATTGATCTCTTTATTACTTTGGATGATAAATCTAAGATACTTGAAACACTCTTTTTTGGTATAACTTTTGAATCAATCTTTACCTCCACATAAGAAGCCACCCTAAGGAACAAAAAGTTACACTATAAGTATTCCATCTTATTCCTAATCAGGTTAAAGCCCTTCGACTATAAAACTTATCCATCTAAAGTTATAACTTGACATTGACACCCTCTTTTGTCTCATCCACTAAAACAATGTCATCAGCAAACAACATACACCTAAGGATATTATCGATGTTCTCATCTGTTACTACTATAAACAAAAAGGGATTTAATAAGAAGCCTTGGTGTAGCCCAATATCAACCAAAAAAATGCTCTATATCTCCTTCTATTGTGCTTTCTTTATTCTTTAAATCATCATAAATATCCTTAATAACTTGTATATAGGTTATAGGAACTCCCTTAACTTCTAAACACCTCTATATGATTTCTCTAGGTAACCTATCATACACCTTCTCTAAATCAATAAAAACTATGTTTAGATCATGTTATCTTTCTTTGTAATATTCCATTAATGTTCTAAAAAGATGTAAAGCTTCTATTATGGACCTTTCTAGTATAAATCCAAACTATTTTTTGAGATGGGATCATCCTTTCTCACTCTCTTCTTAATCACCCTCTCTCATAACTTCATGGTATAACTAAGTAGTTTAATGCCTTTATAGTTGTTACAGCTTTGGATATCCCTTTTGTTCTTGTATAGAGGAATTAGTAGACTAAGTCTTCACTCGTCAAACATTTTATCAGACTTAAAGATCACATTAAAAATCTTAGCTAACTAAGTAAGACCCTCTTTACCTAAGTTCTTACACACCTCTATGGGTATCTTATCAGGCCTTATTGCCCTTCCACTCTTCATTTCCTTCAAATCCTTTTTAATTTCTTCCTTTATAATTTGCCAGCTACAAGTAAAGTTACGATATCTCTCAGATATGTTAAAATCACCTAAAGAAATGTTGTCATCTATGCCCTTAACGAAAAAGCTATAGAAGTACCTCTACCATCTTTTCTTGATGTTATTTTCAACTATGAGCACTAGCCCTACCTCATCTTTTATACAATAAATTCGATTCAAGTCTTTCATTTTCTATTTTCTAGTTTTTGCTAACTTAAAAGTATCCTTTTATCCATCTTTAGCTTCCAACTGTTGGTATAATTTCTCATAACCTCTACTTTTAGCTTTTAAGATTGTCTTTTTTCCTAGTTTGTAACTTTCTTTATTAACTACTTGTTAAGTCAAAAGGACTTCACTTCTATTAATTTAATGACAATCAAATAATAATAATCTTAGAAATGTATAAAATGTTTTGATAAATTTGTTGAGTGTGCAAAAAAAAGTAAGCAACATTTAGTCAACACCAGACGAAGCGCAACACCAAACGAAGCGTAACACCAAATGAAACGTGACACCAGATGAAGTACAACAACAAACGAAGTGGATTAACAGAAGAAACGTAGTAAAAGAAGAAGCATTATTCCAGACGATACAAAAGGAAGATATTCTAGAATGTCAGACAATTAGTTAGTTAGAGTTAGTTACTAGACTCAACTAATAACCATTTATAGAAGATTCAAGAAGCAGTTTTTAAGAAGATAGTTGGAGACTTAGGCTATAAATATTAGTTCTAGTCGAAGACTAAAAAAATGAATGCTTTTACATTAGCAAAAATTTTGTATTCAAAGTGTGAAAGAAATGAGTGAATACATTTGTAACCTAAAACTCAAAAATGCTTTTCTTAGAGAGAGAAATGAAGGCTAAAGCCTAGAGAGGCTAATACAGCAGATAAAGAATTCTTTATGAGAGAGACCTGAAAAGCTTCTATAAGTAGAAAGAATACTTGTAAAGTTGGAAGAGTATAGTGAAATCTCATACTAAATCTGAGGACTAGACGTAGCCCAAGGTTTGGGGTGAACCAGTATAAAACCGCAGCATCTATTATCTAACCCTTATCTTTTAATTTTCTTATTGTTAAACAAGTAGATAATATTACTTGCAATTGAATTGCTTATCAACTTTAGCAAAGTGTTTTAGTAATCATTTGCATTTTCATAAAGAAATTCAAGAAGTCTCAAAAGATTAATATTTTTGAAAAGATTACACAATTCAACCCCTTTCTTGTGTAGTTTACATATCATATCGGATTTCTCTATTAACAAGTGATTTACTTCACTACTCTCTCTACCTCTATGGTGCTATCCAATAGGGCTTTCTAGGCACCCTTCTTAATCTTAATCTTTTCTTATACATCTTCAATCCACCATTAATCTATCTTACTGACCTTAGGCCTTGTAGAAACACCAAGATCTCTTTAGTTGTATTCCTTAAAAGTGTTGTTAATATCTCCCACATCTGGTTAGCATCTCCTTCTAATTTCCATTCTTCTCTATAAAGTACTCTATCCCTACATTGTTCCATTCTATCCCCTTTCAGATTCCAGCATTTGAATTTGCACCTCCAAGGACTTCTCTTATTTTATAGAACTTAATTATAATATCTAAAATCAACAATCGATACTAAGTTGACAAGAAAGCGTTAGATATCACCTTACAATCCTTATAAATTGGTCGATCGCTTTGCCTTATGAGGAAGTCATCAATTTAAGTTTTCATGGTTCTACTCTTAAAAGTCACCAATTACACCTCATTTTCCTTGAAAAAGGAGTTAGTTATCACCAACTTAAATGCTACAGTGAGATCCAACAAATTAGTCCCACTGTCATTCCTATCACTGTGCCCAAAACCCTACGAGTCTATGAATATTCATCTGAGGTTGCCCCTACATGAAAAAAAAGCCCATCCTGAAAGATTTAAAACAAATCTAAAAAGTCTTATGTAGCTCATATTACAACAAATACAACATCTAGCTTATTTGTTAGAAAAACAATTACAGTTTCTATAAATGAACTTGGTATATTCATTTAGTACGAGAATCATTAAAAGGCTTATCTTACCCTATCATTACAATTGTTGATTAGTTAACATAACTATGTGTCTTCTTTCCTTTTCCTCATAATGGGTAATCGATTTTGGAACCTTAGATCATATGATAGGTAATTAACACATCGTAACACTATACAAAACAACTAAATTTAAAATTATAGCTAGTGATAAGTCTAGGTTGATCCTACAAAGAGTGTGTGTAAAGTTTATTAATGAAAATAATTGGTGTTTAAGTTGTAGGGGGTGTTTATTGGTTTTCAAATAAAAAATATAATAAGACTAAACTAATGAAAATAAATTAATGAAAACATTCAAAAATGATAAAAGTTATGAATAGATTTGGAACACGGTTCTTGGACCTATCTGAGCCTATATACAATTAAACATATTTATCAAAATTGTTGTTTTCACGCCTCTCCTAGAACTATTGATCGTAGATTAAAATCAATCATAGTTTTCCCTTAGGTCGTTTTTAATTAAACCTAGCTATTAGACAATCTAGAACAAGCTCTCTAGATTTAGTCAGATAGTCATATTATGAATAAGGAAAACATATCAATCTAGGCAATAACCATGAAAGCATGGGTCATTTAACCTATGTTACATTATCCCTAACGATTTAACACCATTAGTTTCCACTAATAAATCCAAACACAATGATTACATATTGTATTCAAGATTTTAGCAATGAGTTTACATAAAAACAATCAAATAGAGCATTTAATCATTTTTACACAATACTCAAACAATAAACATAGGATAACATAATCAATCCCTATGAGAGAAAGAACAACAAACACAACTTATGGATGCCCAAAATATGTTTTCGGCGTCGATTTCAACTCTGAACCAGGTTGGGGAAGCTTAGCCCTCCATGGGTCTCTAAAATTGGGGCACTTTGCCCCTCATTTTTCTCCAAAACTAATCCATTAATGACTTATTCCTTTTTTTCCATCAAATATTCTATTTATACTAAAACTTAGGCTTTAGATGCCTAGGTCGCAATATCCATGACAATGACTTGATGATGCTCATGGCCATGACTTTTAATGCATAATCGTGACTTGATGCTCCTGGCCATGACTTTTAATACATGGTTGTGACTCTTGCACTGCATCACATATTCTTCATTTTATGGCATTTTTTGTCTCCTCTTCACTCTAATCCTTCTCCTTCTTAGTCCATAAAGACAATTGAGTGTGAATCTTAAGAAGAAAATGCAAATAATGTGCTTTCAAGTCACTTTAACTCTTATTCTTGCATATTGTAACTAAAACCAAATATGAACCAAAAGGAGTTTCTTAAACATTTCATCGCGTTAATCTCTAAGTGTTATAGAATAAATATACAATCAATTAAGCACATATCAGTAATTTTAATCATTCTTCTACTTTTTAGAAATAGTTATGTCCTTTGTCTATTAGTTTAGTTCATGGATCCACTTTCTTTTATTCTGACACTGTTAATTCCGCTTTATTATTTTTCATGAGTAAACTCAATCATATCCTAAATTGTTATATCCTATTTTTCCTTATTATTTTCATTTTAAATATCTTATAACAAAAAATACTATTAGTAAAAGACTTATATCAAGAGGTCTCTACGTTTTAAATCCCTAGATACCTAGACCCACTACTTATCCATGTGTTTTAACTCCTTTTGAATCTCATTTTTTATTAAGAAATCCGTCCTTACCTCAATTGAAGAAGTTATATCCTCAATTTCATAATATATCTTGATTAGATTATAAATCTTATCAAAATTTTAACCATCATTATTTGTCTTTAATTCCTCAGGTGACTAAACGAGCTAGTTTTCCTTTTAATTTAGTAATTTCAATGTTTTAGGTTCAGTTAGTGTTGTGTTCAAATCTAAATTTTAATATATTTGTTACTTTGATTGATGATTTTTATCATAAAATGAAAATTTGATTAGAATTATTTTTTTCCATTTTATTGCTTTTTATACAAAAATATAACATAGTTTAATGTCTTTTTCCCTACTTTAATAAATGATAATGTCAAAGATTATTCTTTTCTTATTGTCTCAAAACTACAGAATTCAAAATGGCATTTTTCATTAATCCTCTTATTTTGACATACCATCTTACAATGGTACAGCTAAAAGGAAAAAAATTAACCTCCTTGAAATCATCATAATGCTCTTATTGAAAATGTAAACTCTCAAATAATTTTTTTCTAATATGATCTCTATAGCTTATTTTTTGATCAACTACAAGCCTTCCTTTGTTTGGTGAGATTCTTTATAAAATTCTTTTCTATAGTAACCCTTGTTCCCTCTTATATCCTAAATATTTGGTAATGTTTATTTTATTCATGATGTTTATCCTCAAGTCACTAAGTTAAAATTTAAATATTTAAAATGAATTTTTTTAGTCTACTCTTATTTATATAAAAAAAAAGACATTGGTGTTATTGTTCTAATCTCAACAAGTATCTTATGGTAATCGATATTAACCTTTTCGAACACATTATTTTATTCCCTAATTCTTCAATTTTTGAGCGAGATGATGATCTATTAGTTTACAAGATCACATATACTGATGTTACTTGTACACTTGATAATAATATATAATCATAGGAATCATTATCACCTATTCACTTATTCTCTTTTAGAAGTTGAGATCATCATAATACAAGTATAGTACTTGTCCATTCTTTGATATTGGGTCCAATAATTTGATCTTTTGATTTATCTTTAAAAAGGTAAATATTAATGCACTTATCTTATTTTCTCTTTTTGTTTTTCTATTACCTCACTTGATTTTGTAACTCTTCTAAAATTTGTTTATGAATCCTTTTCCCATCCTGGTAGGCATGATGCTATGATAGAGGAGATAAATGCTTTAAATACTAATAGTATGTAGGATTTAGAAAACTTAAGTATAGTAAAATAAGGTTATTGAATGTAAATAGTTTTTGAAGTCAAAGTCAATTCTAATGGATTGGCAGCTTAACTTAAAATATGACTTATGAAAAGAAGGTTATGCTCAGAGTTTTAATATGGATTATTCCAACACTTTCTCTTATGTTACTAAATTAATCTATACTCTTTTATTCATTTCTATCACAGCTACTCATAATTGTCCCTTACATTAATTAGACATAATAAAAATATCTTCTTAGGAGGAAGTATATATAGAGCAATTATCTGGGTTTGTTACTGAGGGGGAGTGTGACAAAGTTTTCATATTTTAAAGCCCCTATATAGTTTAAAATAAAGTCCCTATTCTTGATTTAAAATTTTTAGTCAAGTCATAGAAACATTTAGAATAAATAATAGTAAGTCTGACCACTCAGTTTTCTATAAACATTAAGCATCGAACATCATTCTCCGTATTGCTTATATGAATGATATTGTTATTAGTAGAAGTGATAATATGCGCATTTTAGCTTTGATGTCCTTTTCTTACAATAAATTTCACATGAAAATATTAGGGGTCTTGAAGTACTTTTATGAGTAGAGGTGACAAGAAGCAAGAAAGACATTTTCTTATCTTAGAGGAAATATATATTGGACCTATTAACTGAGATTGAAAAATTGGAAGCTAATTCATACAATGCTCCAAAACTTCTTAATTTGCAACTCAACAAAGATAGATACCTTTTTGAAGATCCTAATAAATATAGGAGATTTGTCAAAAAATTGATCTATCTTAGAATAACTCGTCATGATATTGCATATCATGTCAATATAATACATAATTTTGCTTCCTTTTTGGTGAGTGAATCCTTGAGGCTTAGGATTGCTGCTTCCATTATCTGGTTAAGGTACCTGTAAGATTGTTAGTTGAAGATTTTATATAATGTATTTGAAAATTATATTGATTTAATTCTAATTGTCATTTAATTAAGCGTCCTTGATTGTAATTTTTTAAGATTATATTTAGTAAATCCACATAAATACTTAAAATCTATCTAAATATGAAATTCAATAGGTAATAGATCAACTTTCCATTTTCTTAATATTTTAATACATGCTAATTTTTCCTTTTCGTGGATAGGATAATTCCTTTCAGTGGGATTAAAAGTCCCATTAATATATTTACATCGAGGGTTTCTCATATGCAAATTGGGTAAGATTTAAGATAAGCCAAAAATCTAATATTGGTTACTCTATCTTTGTTAGAGCAAACTTCGTCCCATGAAAAAGTAAAAAGAAAAATATTATGTGTAGGTTTAATCCAAAATTTGAATATAAAAATATGTCACAGCCAATATAAGATAATATGGATTTCAACTCTTAACAAAGATTGATCTTAAAGCCTTAATACCAGAAAAATTATGGTGTAATAATCAAGTTACTTTGCATATTACTTCTAATATTTTGTTTCATGAATGAATTGAACATATTGAGATAGAGTGTCGTTTGGTTTGTGAGAAAAATTAGTAGAACTTACTTTTAGGATGTGTGAAAACTTGAGAACAACTTAAAGATATTTTTACAAAGATTTTAAATAGGGTTTGAAATAATTATAGTTGTAACAAGTTGGACATTGTAATATACTATTTCGATTATTATAATACATAATGTGTTGTACATGCATTTTATAGAGTATGCTCTATTTATGGTATACTAGAGTAATTTAAACGTTTAAATATATTATTAAGGTTATAATTGAGATCATGGATAGATTGGCGATGGTTCTGGGCTCAACCAAAATTTTTTTCGAAAACTACGAAAAGCTACATAATGAGTCTGAACGAGCCTTAAAAGCCCCAAAATGTGCTTTGGAGATTTAGATGACACTTTTGAATGAAATCTAGATGATTCCAGTGATGTTTAGTAATTTTTGAATCGAAAATTCTTCCTGCATCCAAAAAAATTATCAAACAATTTCTAAATATGATGAAAAACTCCAAATTTAGGATTAGGCCAACTTGATCCTCTTCCCTAAAGATCCCAAATGAGGTAAAGATTTGCTCGATTTTTATTTGCACATATATGGCTCTCTTAGTTAGGTTGTGCCTAGAGACCCTCCCAGCCCCACCTTAGATGGATTCCCAAAAAATTCTTCAATTTCTTCCTACAATCATAATAAAAAAAAGAATTTTGTTTCATATCAAATCCAATAAAGGAAAGACCAACTAGTTACGAAATCACATTAATAGCTTCTACTCGTGCCCTTTTGTTAAGGAACCCTTAGGTTTCTAGGGCATTGGACCCATTCAATAAAGGATCATATATTTTAGTAGCCACTGGAGCCATTCTAAAAAAGGGCGAACAATAATCATTGAGTCCTCCTCTTTCCAGACGAGAAGCTCCTCCCTTCCTCCACTATGTCCTGAAGTCTCCAACTATTGGAGATCCCATTTCTATACCTAAGCATTAATTGAGAAGTGATAGGAAAGACAGAATCTATAAATACATAAAATTCTATTAATCCCTAGGAACTGAAACGGGTCAAAACGGAGGTTATTTGAATAGAATTTAGGTAGTATGAAAATTTTGGGATTAGGGATCTATATCAAAAAATAACAAATTTTAGGGATAATGTGCTTAATTAAATTGTCCAAGAATGCAATTTAAGGGTTTTAGGTTTAATTATAGTATATTGAGGTCAATTTCAGGTTTAGAATTATATAGAATATTTTTCAAATTTATTTATAAAATTTTATTGGTTTAATTTAGTAAAGGCTAAAATGGTCATTTTGAGATTTAAAGCTGCTTATGTGTGTGAAAACCTAGACTTAGTACATTAAGAGGAAAGTTTTGAGCAAAAAAAATCTTAAATCAATAGTGTTTCTGGTGAATAGTATCCTTGAACAATAAATGTTTGATGAGCGGACCCTAATGATTAAAAATTATCGGAAAAGATTTTAGAGTCTAAAAAAAGACTATATTGGATTAAAAATAAGTCCACTCAGATATATTTCAAGAGATCCAAAATTATTGAACTAAAAATCCTTTACTGAAAAATAATAGGAATTACTGCTTTTTCTCCCATTTAAAATTTTTCAAGCACCCAATTTAAGTGTTTTATGCCCAATTAGGGTATTTAATGGTCAATTTGAATTTAGGGTGACCATAGAATATTTTTGGAATTTATGTAGGCATAAAGTGCATTAAATTCAAAAAACTAGTAAAATGGTCTTTTGTCAAACCAAATTCATTCAAATTCCATATGTGAATTACATGGAAAGATTTCCATGAGATAAGCGTGAATTAATTGGTTTGGAAAGTAACCAATTAAACGGTGACAAGTGGCATGGGTTAAGATATAAATATGAAAAGTTTGGGTAAAGGTGTAATTATGAGATGTTATTAATGGAACTAGTGGGCCAAAAGTATAATTAAGCAAAATTTTCATCTCTTTAAAAGGGGTGTGGTCGGTCATTGATGGAAAAAAGGAAGAAAAAGAGAGAAAAAAGAAAAGAAAAGAAAAAGGAGAAGAGGGAGGTTCAACTAGGCCATGAAGAAGTGATCCAAGAAGTTTTCATGCTCTTCTAACTCCAATCAAGCATCCAACCTAATCCCATAGCCATCCAAGTAAAGAGGAAGAAGAACTTGGGTTGGTAGGCTTACTAGTTTTGTTGAAAAATTGGATTTGTTGTGTTATATTTTACATTTGGTTTTGACGGTGTGAACTACACCCTTATGATATGATATCAAGGTTTTATTGCATAGGAATTGATTAGGAGAAGAAAATTAAGAAAACTAGTATATGGAACCTTGGTCAAATGTAAGATCCATTGCCTAAAGTGTTTTCTTTTGCCATTTGATTATTTAAGATTAATGAATGGCATTAGGAAGTTAGTTTAATGATGAAAGAATGGAAGAAAAACCATGGAAATTATTAGATGAAATTTTTTCTATGGCTCGTGTTTTTAATTTAATATAATCCAAAATTCTACTTTGATATTTTATGATATTCATATCATGATTTTGATGTCAATGAAGTAAAGAAATGAAAAAATAATTTATTTAGAATTGATTTTGGTTAAAATTCAGCCAAATGTGCATGATTATGTAAAAATTTGTTAACGAAAATATATGGCTTAAATGTGTGTATTAAAATGTCATGGAAGTGAATTTCAGTTGGTTTTAAATGTTATAACTAAAATGACATGGAATTAGAAGAGTTTAATGTAAAATATATTAAGTTTAGCATTAAGGGCATTTTTGGTATAAAAGTATGATATATTGACCATATGAATATGATTAAGGATGGTCATTAAGTATATTTGTGGCATTGAAATTATTAAATGAAGTGTTATGTTATTATTTGAAAAAAATTAGTGTATTGAGTGTACGTGGAAAGTATTTGGTTGGAAAATGTATTAAGAAGTTGAATGTATTTGTATTAAGTTTTCCAATCGAAAAATGTAGCCAACTAAAGGAATTCAAAGTGGTGAAAGGAAACTAGAAAGTAGTGAGTACACTTTAATTGATTTTATGCAAATTGTTTTTTATTTTATCATGAAATATTTATATTTAGTTTTATGTGAATGATATATTACAAGTGAATATTTGTAACATCTCTTTACCCATGTTAAGGCTAGAATTGTGATTTATGAGAAAGTACTGAAAAATTAGGAAATGCACATCATGCTTTAGTTA
>JAOQMP010080001.1:0-18441 GCA_027563575.1 Erythroxylum pedicellare | reverse complement strand
GTGTAGTTTATGTTATGTTTTGATCGCTGTTTAAGTGTGTTTATAGTGTTCAATAGGTGATTATTACATGTTTAGGCATAGAATTATGTTAATGTGACTTTTTGTTTATATTTTAAGTGTTACGTGATTTAGAGCATACTTTTGGATATTAATCTTGAGTTCTTAAGGAGTTTTGATATATTTGTTAGTATTTGAAACCAGATAAATGATGAATGAAAGAAGCTCCTGTCATAATTGTGACAGACACTCATTTCCATCTCTTTTGATATTTGAAGGGCATTTTTGGAACAAAGTGACATGGGTAAGCTCTAAACATAACTTATGACACACATTTACTATAAATGAACATAAAGAGACCCAAAAATAGCAACTACCATCTTACCAAATTGTGATTAATCCAAGGAAGATCAAGAATGCAACATTGGGAGCATCTGTTGTTCTAGCATTTTCCAGACCAGTCAAACTCAAGTTCTTTTTTCTTCCTTTGATTATTTTCTTTAAGCTTGATGTATGAACTGAAATTAAGGAAGCTATATACGTATATTATATTTTAATTTCATATTAGGATTCTTTTCTTGACTTATTTTGTGGCTTGGTCATTTTTTATTTCAATACAATCTTATGGCGTTATTATATTCGTGGATGCTTATACTTCGACAATAAATCAAGAGAGTGAGTCGAAAGTAATCCGATTAGGTTGGGTAATGAGAGTTAATGACCTAATAAATCACGAAAATATCAAATTGATAATCATAAAAAGAGAAATCTTGTGTGAAAACTCGATTATCAAATATATCACTTAAGAACTAGTTGAAAATGTTAGGTTGTTTTTGTGAAGCAAGAGATTACAAATTTGGAATTTCGTAATCAAATATGGATAATTAATTGGGGTTAAATGATTAGGTCTTGAGAGAGAATAATCAAACCCTTTGGAAATCTAGGATTGACACCCAGTTGAATAAAAAACTGTTAATGGAGCAAAATAACGATATAATGAATCCTAGACTTTGATACTTGATCATCTTTGTTTTATTATGGCAACTCAATTGTTAAGTGGTTAAGTTCTCAATTTTGTTTGATTGCTTTGATTTCTGATTATTTCTTTTCATTCAAATAACATTTTAAAACCTTAGACAAAGTTAAGTTTATTTAGTTTTAGCTACTTCCTCATAGGATTGATACCTTAATTACTACAAGTATACGTTTCGCATACTTACGGATATTGAGGGTTGTATATTAGGTAAAACTTGTGATTTATATACTTGCGGATGTTGAGGGTTTTAAATTAGGTAAAACTTGCTCAACCAATTTTTGGCACTGTTTTTAGGGAAATTAGTTTAGGACTAGTCGAATTCCTTTATTCTAAAGAATTTCTTTTTTTCCTTTTTTGTGTCTGTGCGACTGCCTGAACACAAGATTTACGCAAAGTTAAAACAAGGTTGCAAAAACTCTAGCACTTGATATCACGAGACTATAACAAGCAATTCAAAGAGTGCGACACCAAGAAGA
This sequence comes from Erythroxylum pedicellare, assembly GCA_027563575.1. Taxonomy (NCBI): domain Eukaryota; kingdom Viridiplantae; phylum Streptophyta; class Magnoliopsida; order Malpighiales; family Erythroxylaceae; genus Erythroxylum; species Erythroxylum pedicellare. Next base: position 16,932 of record JAOQMP010080001.1, on the reverse strand, counting down.
GAACGAAAGAACAATGGCGGAAGAAAATAATCAAGAAAACTAGCAGCAAAATGTAGTTACTAACTTAATTACAAAAGCCTCTAATCTCAAAGTTGCCAAACTTTTTGCAAGGATTAACGATCTTCTCGTTCTGCACCTAAGGAGAAAATAATGGGATGAGCTACAAAGCTCAGTGGCTAATATATTTATAGCCATTGGCAACAAGCCACACAATCATATATATATATATATTGGCTAGCAAATCCATCATTCACAACTCATAGTTCAAAATGTCGTCACATAGAACATATCATAATCATCAAAGCATGACACTCAATCTTGCATCATAACTTGACCAATTAAAATGTAAATGCACGAGCAAATGGCTCAAGAGTTCCGTGGAATGAAATGGAGAAACTGAAGTTTATACCATGAACAAAATGAGTCCAATTCTTTGGAGCTCATATGCCATACGTGAGTAACCGGAAGAAGGCTTTAGGTCAACGTGCTCGTGACTAACGAAAAGGTTTTTCTCTTGCCCAAACACAAGTAATTTTATGCTCAATTCAGTCAATCACATATTCATATTCTCATGCTTCTTATACTCTTTCTTCTTTCGATTATATCAAAATGTCATACAAATTTCAAAGCATGACATAAAACAAATCATAATGCATTTTCCATATGCACAACAATTTAAATCCAATCAATTAAGCATATACACACACATATAAGCAAATTTCCCATTCACACAATAACTATAAACACATTACCCACCTAATGACTTGCCAATTCCAATTCAAGATTGTCTTTCCTCTTGCTCTTGGATTGAGTTCTGTTGATTTTCTTCAATCAAACCAAATTCTCTATTCAAACTAATACTCCAATGGTAAATCTATAAAGCTTTAATAATCAAGACATAATGAAAATTGACCTTAAACTCATTCTTCCCATATTTTATCTAGGTTAGAAAACTCAAACCTAGTTTAGAAATCCATAACACCCCACTGGGGTTTCTCTTCTTTCTTCCTACACAAATCTAATTTTCTCTCAATTCCCTTTGTTTTCCTATTCCAAGCAAGAAGAAAAGATGACAGAACTTACCTAGAACAAGTTGATTTCTCTTCTTTTTCTTCTTTCTTTCTTTCTTCTCCCATGACCTTCTCTCCTTCCTTCTTCTCTACGTTTCTCTCCTCTCTTTTCTTCTCACCATGATTTCTTCCTTTTCTTCTAATTCAAGACACATTTTATTATTGCTCTTTCCCATTTTAACCTTCTTTCCTTTTTTTCCTTCCTATTTTGCCCTTAGTCCATTAGATCGAATGTCTCAACCATACACTAATTTAATTCTAACCTTTCCATTCCAAATTCTAAGCCCTACTTATACTCACCAAACTAATGAACTCAATTCTAAAAATAAACAAACAAATAAATAAATCATAAGTAATAAATAAATAAATAATTCAAGGTCCAATAGTGGACGTATGGTTTTATGATGTGTGCATTGTTTGAATGTGTCAATGGCATGAATTGAATGGAATCATCTTCCCTTTGAACATGATCCTTTAAATTGTAAAGGCACATTAGCTTGTGAAGTTTATGTTTTAAGTGTCCTTAGGATAAATATACATTTTTATTAGGATATGAAACATATTCTTTCACTTTATTAAAATTTTTTGATACAGTTATAATTTCATTCGTTTAAATTGGTAGGCAATATTAGTAACCTTTTATGAGAGTGATTGACTAAGAAGAATGAAGGTAGGCTAAGAAATTGAAGAAAAAAAGTGTGCAAAATAAAATTCTTATTTTGTTAGCCCTTTCTAAGTAAATTAGGTTAAGAATAAAAAAGTATCTCTAGCTTTTACCTTTCTACCCCTAATTTTTCCCAATTTTGGAAACAAAAATCTCACGTTTAGTTTTTTTCTGTTCTCGGTGCAAATTTATAGCTTCCTGATTCTAAGGCTTGACCTTAATAGACGGCCTCTCAAAGCCTTTATACTTTGTGAAGGAGGTGTGTGCTTCAGCAACCTCACAAAGTCTAACTTTGGAGAAATTTCCAAAACTCGCCTGAATTTAAAAAAAGTAAAATAAGGGAAACATCTGCTCTAGTGATACTTGAAGAAAATGTTAGAATTGTTAATTGCATTTATGCTAAACAACCTACAGGAGTATGGGAAAACATATTGAACATTCAATACAACAAAGTGATACTTAAACACTTTCAAAATGTAATATAGGGTGGAGTACTCTCCACCTATTGAGGTGCTTAAAGTAGGAGCAAATGCTTGACCCATAGCACTGGTAGTCTTCTTCTAGAATAAAAGACCTGAATTCCCATTTCTCTATGCTTGGGTTATAGGAAGATATGGTAGGAAAGGGTTAGAAAAAACTATGATAATGGAAGATGACTCTTTCTCTTCAAATTTACTTTAGAAAATTACTTAAATGAGAAAATAGAGCAAGATCCTTGGCATATAAGAGGGAAACCAATGTTTATTCAGAAATGGAAGCCTGGATTAGATTATGATAGAGCTAAAATTGACTCTTGACTATTTAAGTAAACTTTCATAATGTGCCATTGGAATTATGCACAATTGAGGGATTAAGCATCATAGTTAGTTCCCTTGGAAAGCCAATTTGCGTGGATTCACAAACTACTAATATGGAAAGGATCTGTTTTGCAAAAATATGTATTGAAATTAAGAGGAATTCAGATTTAACTGATAGCTTACTAGTATTGAAACTAGGAGAGGATGGAGAATTAAAGCTAATAGATGTTCCTATTACTTATCCATGGAAACCAAATCTTTCTAACAGAAAATGGAATGTGATTGGAAGAGTCTTTAAAATTGGATGGCATCATGAGCTTATGGGATTAGAGAACTGAGAGAATACTTAAAGGCTAGCAAGGAAATTCTGGTAGAGAAATAAACAAAAAAAAACTTCAAAAAAATGTAGAGATGATAAAGTCTCAAAATGTTGAAAACTTAGAGAATGCTTAGATGGGGGCTAAAACTAACTTAGGAAATTCTAGAGAGTATGAGGGAGTAAATCAAGTTATTAACTCTAGAGAAAATCTGCTAGAAAGAAGGTGAAAAACAAAATCAAAGGGGATTGTCCCTCTGATGAAAATCTAGGTTTGGATTGTTAAATGGTTAAATGACCCTCTATAAGGATCAACAGTAATGGAGGTAATTTTAACGGGGAGCCTTGCATTATAGGGCTTATTAAAACTAAAATAAAGTCACCTGAATTGTAAGGTGACCTTAAGCTTTTGTGAGCATAATGGAAAACCATCTTAAACCACCTTTTACATTACAATGGGAGAATAATATGTCGTTGTAAATTAGATAAGACAGAGGTCTAAGTTGCAGGTGAAAGTGATCAGCATATGCAATTGAAATGTCAAATGGAGGGTATGAATCCAAAGTTTGATCTGACTTTGATTTATGCTTCAAATTTCTCCTTCCAAAGGGCGAAATTATAAGAGTACCTATAATCCATCAACGTTTAAACTCCATACCCTTGGCTATTAGCACAGGATTTTAATTATAAATTATCATCTCAAGAAGTAGAAGGAGGAATGATGTACAACATGGGAACAGACAGGGATAAATTAAACTTCTTTAAAAGGTGAGCTTAGTCAATCTTAGCTCTATAGGTAGACTCTTCACCTAGACTAATAAATAGCAATGAAACATTATAATCAAGAAAAGATAGAATGGGCCCTGGTTAATCAAGCTTAGTTAAGCCAATTCTCCCATTTTTATGCTCACTATGGTGAAAATTCTTTCTTTGATCACCTTTACATTCATATTCAGAATCTTACTAATTTTAAAATGTCTATAGCTCCATTTAGATTCTTCAATGGGCTCACTCAGAAAGTAGGATTCCTTTAAATGATCCAAATCAATTAGAATCAGACAGTTATTGATTTTAAATCTTTTTAGCTTATACAATAACTCAATCTAGTGAAATCAATCCTTAAGGTCTTTGTTAAGGACCAAACTAAAAGCATCAATGATGTAGCATGTCGTAACACTACTCAAAATAACTAGACCTACAACTATAGCAACGCTGAGTCTAGGTCGATTCCACAGAGAGTACTTGTAAAGCTTTTAAAATGAAAAGAATCAGTGTTTAAGATTATGGTGGGTTTGGTTGTTTTTAAATAAAAAATAAAATGAAACTAAACTAACAAAAGCAAATTAAATCAAACAACCTAAAAATGATGAAAGTGGTGAATTCTTTAGGCACCCAGTGATTGGTTCAATCTCAGCCTACACACGATTGAACATATTCATTGAAATGTTGTTCTTATACCTCTCGTAGCAACTGTTAACCAAAGGTTAACAATAAGTCATGTTAACCTCGATTTTCCCTTAGATCTTGTTTAATTAAGAAGAACTCGTTAATTAAACCTAGCTATAGAACAACCTAGAATAAGCTCTCTAGATTTAATTAGATAGCTGCATTATAAATTAGGAAAATAGATTAATCAAGGCAACAACAACGCAAGCTCAAGTCATTTAACCTAGTTTATGTTATCCCTAATGATTCAAAACTATTAGTTGCCACAAATGAATTTTAAGATAACAATTACAGATTATATTACAGATTCAAACAATGGGTTCTTACATAAAAACAATCAAATAGAGTGTTCAATCATTCTTACATAACACCCAAACATTAAACATAGGATAACATAATCAATCCCTATGGGAAAGAACTACAAACAATGAAAGAAATGCTTAAATAGGTTATTTGGCATAAATATCAACTCTGAACCAGCATTGGGAAGCTAGCCCTCTATGGATCTCCAAAGGAATGGAGCATTGCCCCTTGTCTTCTTCAAAACCAAGAGCTCACACCCTTGAAATGAAAACCCCAAATGAAACATGTATGTTTTTAACGGCAACATTATGTTTTTATACTTAAAAATTAGGGTTCGGTGAGCTGGCCATTTCTCACAGTCGTGAGTGTGAGTCTCACGACCATGAGACATCTTATATGGGTATGACATGAAGTGACACACCCATGCAAGTTGTGTCATAGGCATGAGAGTTATCTCACGCCATGACACAATTACCCATTAAACAAAACATATCTGATTGAGGGTAAAAAGTTTCTAGCAAGCCTGGTAGTATTGGATATTTGGGAATTTGATATTATTCTCAAAATGGTTTGGTTATCCACACATTGAGTGGTGGTGGATTGTTTTAAAAAGGATGTTAGGTTGAGTCGATTGGGGAAACTAGAGGTGACATTTTGTGGGATACAAAAAGTTCTTCCCACTAGTATAGTGACCACTATGGTAGCTAGAAAAATGTTCTGTAAAGGATACCAGGGATATCTAGCTTGCATGATTAAGCAAGGTAATGATGAGGTTCAATTAGGAGATATTTTGGTGGTTAAAGAGTTCCTCGACATGTTTCTGGAGGATCTTCTAGGATTACCCCCAAATAGGGTAATAGAGTTTGAGATAGATTTACCTCCCAAAACCTACCGATTTCAATTGCTCTATACAGAATGGCCCTAGTGGAGTTAAAGGAGTTGGAAGTGCATATGAAAGAATTGTTAGATAAGGGTTTCATGAGACCCAATACTTCTTTATGGGGGGCTCCAGTCCTATTTGTTAAAAAGAAGGATGGGAGTTTAAGGTTGTGTATCAATTACAGACAAATGAATAGAGTGACAGTTTGCAACCAATATCCATTCCCGAGGATTGATGATTTATTTGATCAACTATAAGGGTCGATGGTGTATTCTAATATTGATATAAGATCAGGTTATTGTCAATTGAAATTCCACAGTGAGGATATTCTGAAAACTACCGTTAGGACTAGGTACAGACATTGTGAATCCTTAGTTATGCCTTTTGGATTATTGAATGCTCCACCTGATTTTATGGAATTAATGAATAGGGTGTTTTGAGAGTACCGAGATAAGTTTGTGAACATTTTTTTAATGAAATATTGGTGTACTCAGGTAGTCAAAAAGAGCATGCAGAACTCTTTTGCATAGTATTACAGACCTTACGAGAGCACTAATTTTATACTAGGCTCACCAACTACTAGTTTTTGTGAGATAGGGATGCTTTCTTAGGTCATGTCATCTCAATTGAGGGACTTAGTGTGGATCCCTAAAACATTGAATTTGTTACCAATTGGAGACCTCCCAGCACAGTGGAAAAAGTGATGAGTTTCCTTGGATTTGTGATTGGGAAGTCTAGATATGTGTAAGTTTTAATTATTAACCTTAGATAATCCGCAAACATACAGTTCATTAGCATAGTACCAAAGGTGTCAATCCCACAAGGAGGAAACTAATATAATCCTAAATTCTAATGCTAGAAACAAATAACAAAAATTTAAGATGCAATGAAACTAATACAAGAAATTAATTCAAACAATTAATTAAGAATCAAACAAGAAATACTAACTACTAAGCAATTTACAACACACCTAAGAATCAACCAAAAGAATTTACCAATTGAGAGAAAGGGAATTTTAGTTATCCTTAATGCTAACCTAACTGATTATGAACTGTTGGATTGTTGGTTCTAGACTATCCTAAGGGTTAAGAGAGTGCTCCGGAAGAGCTAATATTCAAAATTCCCTTTCTTTCACCGAGTACTTTTCTCTAAATTCTGGAATTAGGTTTCCTCAACCCACAAGCATTTTTCGCAGGTGATGCGGCGTGTAATCAGCTTGCCTATTTGTAAGAGGAATTCGATTCAAGCTTTCCCCAGCCCTTGGATAGGTAGTCCTCTCTGCTTGCCAAAGTTGAGATCACTCACAGTAGTTCTACCTATAGAAAAGATCATGAAAGAGGCGATCAGAATGGTACTCAAATCCATTTACAATCCCAAGTTTCACACTTGAACTAACTTAACCTTCCTTTTTTTGGTAGAAGAGTGATCTACCCGGCAGTGGTAAGTTCTCTCTTGTAGCTCTTAAAGTTCTTTTTAGAATCTCCTCCTTTTTTAGTCTAAGGGTTCCCAGTGACACTTCCGTGAACACCCAATAACCCCTCTGCCAAAGAATAGTAAGTCGGGAGAAAGGAATTCTATAAAAGTTTCATTCAAGCCGGTGTGTGGCGATTCATCAAGCCATTTCTTGCCTCAGAGAATTGTCGGGCTTAACTGAGACTAGATATCTTCTTTTACTACCATTGGCTTTATTTGTCGGGGCCATGTTCCATTTCCTCGTCGAGGTATTGTAAATGCGAGTTTACAAACAAATGTCGTTGGTCATATAGATGTGACTTTTATCCAACTAGTCTGTCAGGTTGATTACTCTCTCTCAAGTTATAATCATTAACCCTAACTAGATTATGGAGGTTACAATCTCTCAATTCATAACCTATCCAAAACTGTAATTCGTTTTGAAGTTCTCTAATAAACTATTGGAAACCTATGCAAGATCTCTCTTCTAATAATTTCTCGATCTGATTTAGTTTTGGTTTTTATTAAATCACCTAACTCTTGTTAGTCCAAGTTAATCATTTTTCATTCAATTCATCATCTCAATTTATTATCAGATTATGCAATCATAGAATCAACCACAACAAAAACCAATAAACACATAAACAATCAGATTCTCATTAATTCAAAAATAAAATTCCAAAGGTGAGTTTAGAACATTCTCTACATTCTAGATCCTATCATCAACTGTTCAATCCAATTCTATATAATAATAAAACTAGAAATACAATATAAATGGATGATGGGAGGCAGCAATGTCTGGAAACCTCCTGATTTGGAAAGTACATCGAGTCAGCTTCTTCTCCTTTTCTCGCTTCCTTCTTCTCTTCCTCTATCACTCGATGATTTATCTTTAGGGTTTCTTAAGGTGGCTGATGCAAAAGCTCCCTTCTGCCTCTTTTCTTGTTCTTTAAATATCCTTTTGTGTTTTGGGTAACTCTAGGGTATTTCTTGAGTCCGAAAGGTCCAAAAAATCCCTCAAAACTTAATGTTCTTGAGTGTCTGAGTGTTTACCCGACGCAGGTCACGATCATGGGCCATTCCCTGGGTTTCTGTCACGATCGTGGCATGTAAGCCATGGTCGTGAGCCAACTTTCATACTTCTGTCACAATCGATGCCTGACATATCATGATTGTGGGACGTTGTTTTGACCCGAATGTCTCCAAAACTCCTCCGTTCTTTGATGTTGACCTTGAAACACTAGCAATCACATCAAAGTACTTTAAAATATAATATTTAAGCTCAAAAGCTTGTACTAACCTATAAAACACTTAAAACACAAATAATTAACAAATTAACACAATTTGAACCTAAATAGATACTAAATGATCGAATTAATGAATAAATACATATCAAACTATGCCCTAAAACACGATTCAATTTACATTTATCAATTGGCAAGCTATTATAGGAAATTCATTGAGGGACTTTCCAAAATAGCGACCCACTGACCAAGGTGATGAGAAAAGAGGAGAAGTTTGAGTGGTCAAATGCCTATCAACGAAGTTTTGAATTGAAAGAAAGATTGATGACAACTCTTGTACTCACATTATTGATGGGGACTAATGGATTTGTAGTGTATAGTGATGCCCCGAGACAAGGGTTAGGATGTGTTCTCATGCATAATGATAAGGTTGTAGCCTATGCTTCTAGGAAACTGAAGAATCATGAGTAGAATTACCCCACCCACAATCTAGAGTTAGCGGGAGTAGGTTTTGCATTGACAATTTAGAGACAATACTTATATGGTGTTCCCTGTAAGATTTTCCCGAATCACAAGAGTCTGAAATATTTGTTCACTCAGAAGGAACTAAATATGAGGTAGAGGAGTTGGTTAGAGTTAGTAAACGATTTTGATTGTAGATAGAGTAGCACCACGGAAAAGCTAATGTAGTAGCTAATGTCATAAGTAGGACATATACTAGTTGATAACATAACTAAAGAAGATGTATTTTCCACTTCTAGTGGAAATGAGGTCTTTAGGAGTGAGATTGGATATGACAGACTAAGGGGCATTAATTGTTACCTTTCATGTTTGCCCCAATTTAGTGGATCAGGTTAGAAAGGGACAAAAGCAAGATCCACAGTTAATGAATTTAAAGAATAAAGTTGAGACTAGGCAGAGAATATATCTTACAAGTAGGGAAGATGTTACAGTGATGATGGGGAAATGATTATGTGCACTAGATATAGGAGACTTAAAGAAAAAGATCTTAAAAGAAGCTCACTCTTTAGCTTACGTTATGCATCCAGGTAGCATAAAAATGTACCACACTCTTAAAGAACGCTATTGGTGGAGAGGGATGATGAAGGAGATAGCAAACTTTGTTTCTAAAGGTCTAATATGTTAACAAGTAAAATAAGAACATCACAAGCCTGCGGGATTAATGTAGCCCCTCCCTATCCTAGAATGGAAGTAGGAGAAGATTCCTATATACTTCGGAGTAGGACTTCTACAGAGTCAGAGGGGGTACGATCCTATATGGGTGATAGTGGATAGGTTAACAAGGTCCGCACCTTTCCTTCCTATCAAAAATGACTATCCCTTAAATAGGTTAGCCCAGCTTTATATGGATGAGATGGTGAAACTCCATGGTACATTGATTTCTGTTGTCTCAAATGGTGAACCTAAGTTTACATCGAAATTTTGGCCTATATTACAAAAAACATTACGTACACACTTGAAGTTTAGCATTGCCTTTCACTCCTAGATGGATGGACAGTCAGAAAGGACTATCTAGATAGTTAAGGATATGCTTAGATCCTGTGTTTTAAAGTTTAGAGGGAGTTGGATCTACCATTACTAAAGTTCGTGTGCAATAAAAATTATCAAGCCAGTATTAGCATGACCCATTATGAGGTACTTTATGGAAGAAAATGCAGAACTATAGTATGTTGGGTTGAAGCAGGTGAAAGGAAATAGATAGGTCTTGAGCTTGTATGGGTGACAACAAATAAAATTTAAGTTATTCGAGACAGATTAAACGTAGCCCAAGATAGAGAGAAAAACTATGAGGACAATCATCATAAAGATCTCGAATTTGAAAATAAAGATAGAATATGTTTACATGGGACCATATGAAATCACAAAAAGAATTGGATCAGTGGCGTATCGATTAAAGTTGTTAGATGAGCTCATAAGGATTCACAACATCTTCTATGTATCTATGCTTTGTAAGTACCTAGTAGACCGTTGATATGTAATCACCGAACAATTGATGAACTTAAGGAAATATTTGACTTCTAAGGAGGAACTAGTACAAATCCTCCACTACAGAGACACGTAATAAGATCATTCCTTTGATTAAGGTACTGTGGATGAATCACACAGTAAAGGTAGCTATATGGGAGCCAAAGCAGCAAATGCATACATTGTATCCCCATCTTTTTTAAACATGTATGCTTAGTTAAATTTCGACGAAGAAATTTGTATAAGGAGGAGTGATTGTAAAACCACGAACCTTTCCTTTCATTAAATATAAATTTTTATTTTTAGTGAATAGTATTTTTATATGGATAGTAATTTTTTGGGACTTAACCTCGAAGAAAAATTCAAAATATCTGAAATAAATATTAAATTCTAATAATACTAAAATAGAAAAAAATAAGTCTAATTGGATGGATTTCGAGAGTTCCAAAAAATTAGGACTAAAAAGCCCTTTTTTGGAAAATAATGGGTATTAATGATTGTAAACTCATTTGAATTTTTTTAAAGCATCCAACCAATAATTATTGACCTTAATTAGAGTATTTCATGGTCAATTTGATAATAAGATGGTTATGGAATATTTTCGAAATTTAATTCGGTTAGTTGGTGAATTAAATTCATTAAAGGGGCAATTTGGTCTTTTTGTATACAATGGTATGAGTGGATTGGCGAGTCACACTTAATAAGCAATTAAAGACTTTCTCAAGGGTTGAGCATCATTAATTAAATTGATGATGAGTCATTAGAGGTAACCAACAAGAAAGTGACATGTGTAAAGCATTAAAGAGTATAAAAACCAAGAATTAAGACATAAGATGCTTCATTTTTGGTGTAACCATGAGAGTAAATGTGAGAGACCACAAACAAAAGAGAAAGAAGAGAACCAAGGGAGAACTTCAGTCAATGAGAGTGGAAGAAGAGTGTAACTAGTTTTTCGATGCTTTTGAGTTGGATTTGGAGGAATCTTGATCAAGCCTAAGTATTGATCAAATGCCCAAAATATTGAAGGAGAAAATGGTAGGTTTTTCTAGATTAAATTTCTAATTTTTGTGGGTTTTTAAGTGGGATAGATGTGTATAAAATCAATTGTGATTTTACCTTTCCATGGACTAGATAATGAGATTAGAAGCATTTAAGGGTTGAAATCAAGAAAGTAAACCAAGAAATCAAGATGTAAGGAATCAACCATGGCTAGGGTTCTTTAATGTGAAATGATCTAAAATTTTAGATTGATTTTTTATGATATTCATAGCATGGTTTTGATTCTAATGAAGTAAAGAAATGAAAAGGAATTGAATTGGAAAAGTTTAATGTGAAATATGTTCAGTTAAGCTTTAAAGGAATTTTTGGTATAAAGGTACGGCTATGATGTAATGACCACATGAATGTGATTAAGGATGGTAATTAAGTGTATTTGTGGCATTGGAATTGTTAAATGAAGTGTTACGTTATTATTTGGGGAAAAAAACTTAGTATATGGGGTGTATGTGGAAAATAACGAAGTTGAAATAGTTTATGATTTGTTTGGCTTGGCATGGATCTTAGGTGAATAGTGTTGAAAATTTGGAAAGAAAATGAAATGATAATATAAGTATGTGTGGTGAGGACAATTTGTCCTTAAGAGGAAATTTAGTTGTTGATGTGAGTTGTTAAAGTTTGATTATGGTTATGGTGAATTAATTAGGAGAGATAGTGTTTTGAAGAAATTGATAAGTTAAAATGGGTAAAAGATAGTATTTACTTAAAATTTGAAGTTAGACTTTAAAATGAAGAACAATAGGATAGCTTACGGAAGTAAGCGGAATTATGACTAGCGTACATGTTTGGTTATACCGAATATATAGAATTCCTTATTTCCAAATTTGAAAATAAATGTGTAATCGAAATGTGATTTGTGTAGGAAAAAGAGAAGCACAAAACGCGTGTGTGTTTAGAGATAAGTTTGCAAAATAGTGTGTATTTTAATTATTTTATATGAATAAATTCTTTGAAAAAGAATTGATGACATGTGATTTAAATTTGTATAATTATGAGTTTTATGTGAATGACACTTTACAAGTGAATATTGCTATTATAAGTTTATGTTTTACCAATATATGAATTGTTGAAAGTTGAATTTCATACGATTTGAAGTTACATTAGAATTATGATATTGGTTGATCAAAAGGAAATGGTTTTTTAATCCTATAGTACATCGTTAGGTTTTATACATACTATTATATCAGTGTATAGCGGTTAACCTAATGCCAGTAGGCGATGTAGAACCATCTCCATCATAACTAGCTCCGTAACTACCAATGTATGGTGGCTAACCTAGTGGGGGTAAGCGATGTAAAACCAGCTTCGTAATTAGTGGTTAATTAGTCAGAGGTAAGTGATGCAGAACTAGCTCCGTGACTTTATGCCTAATGGCACCATATGGCAATGAAGTTAGTGGTGGGCTATGTAGTGTAAGAAAGTTCATGACAATAATGATGGCGCCATAATTTAATTTAAAAATAACTTGAGAAATTTGATTCCAGAAAGCATATATGTGTTATATTGGTATTGTATCATAAGAAATGAAATGAATTTGTTTTAAGATGGTTTAAATTGTTAAATATGGTTTGCACAGAAAAGTTAACACTTACTGAGCTCTTTTGGCTCATACTTTACGTTTGTTTTCAAAATAAAACCTCTCAGGTGCGCGCTCAAGGACTTTAGTAGTAACAACTTCACCTTGCGAGTAGTCAGCTTCATCATGTGTTGCAGTGTAGGCATTTTTGCCTTGTAACTATTTTTGGGAACTATTGTATATCTTTGAATATGTTTGGAATGTACATTTATGTAAAGAACGCATGTACATGAATGTTTTTAAATTAAATGCATAAACATGTTTTAGCCTTTTTTTAAATCATTTGAATTAACTGTTTGAGGTTGCTTGTGAGTGGACTTGAAGTCCAAAACTTTGTAGTTAAGAAATTGGTGTGATTATAGAAATGTTTTGAAGTTTTATAAGGATTTTGAAAATTTTGGAGATGTCAAAATACAACCATTGTACTACCAAAATTTTTAATAAAATGATTTTGAAAAAACTAAAAAATAAAACTTCACTATTTATATTAATGAATGTTAAGTTAAAGCTTTGCGATAAAAAGGACAATAGGCTTACCTCTATGAGAACTTACTAGTTGGATCAAATATCGACTGGAGGGCTACTATAAGGTGTCAGGTAAGCCGCCTAGTTGTTTCAGAAGAAGGGTCTATCAATAGATGATTTTTTACTAAGTTCTCAAGCTTCTTATCCATAATCTTTGGATCAAATTCCTAGAATTAAAGATTTCATATATTTAATTTTGATTCAGGATCCTTTTTTTATAGAAGGTACCTTAATATCGTATATAGACTACAACTTTAGATGCTATGTCATAGGATTCAAATTTTGCAAATGTGAGTATTGTAACTAGAAACTCCTTCATATTGATGATGTAATTTTCTTATGCATTGGTTAAAGTTTTGACAACATAGTATGTCAATTTAAATTGCTTATCTTTTATTTGTTCAAGTACTAGTACACCAACATATCAAAAAAAGAGATTCCAATTTAGTGCTACCATAATGGGGAATTGATCAAATTTTGCTTTAAAGATGGAATGCTTCAAAATAAACTAGTGAAAAGTTAAATTATACATCACTGTGATGAAAATTGGCCAAAGTTGATCAATTTTAACAAATTCCTTCGTGAATTGTTTATAAAAACCATTATTTCAAAAGAATCTTCTAATTTCCTTGATCGATGTTGCTCATGGTAAATTTTAAAATGATTTATGTTAATTCTTTATCAAACTTAATCCCTTCACTTTGCTATATCATGTAATTTTCTACATGGTTTCACTCCTCTACCTTTTAGGCTACGTTTTATCTCCGTATTTTCTTTAATATTGCTCCTGCCAACCACCTCTTCTTTCATTAGTTTTCTCCCATTCTCCTTTTCCTATAGTTACCTCATCCTCTTTTGCTTGCAAACTCCTTCCTTTCCAAACTTTTCCACCTCTACTTTCTCCTCTCATATATACGTCCCTCTTTCTCTATTATTTCCTCCTTCCTTCATCTCTTCTTTTCTCATATTTTTCTCTTTCCCTGAATACTTTCCTTTGTTAAACCTATCTTCCCTCCTTTCCTTTTTAGGAAACTACTTTTAACTTTTTCAAAGTATACTTTCAAGGATGAAAATTAATCTCCATAGCTTTCTACTCATTTTAAAGCTCTTCAATCCCTATCATTTGTCCATATTGGAGTTTCTTATTCTCAATCCCAGAAACTTAGGTAGGATCTTATTTCTCCTACACCGTCCTCCATTATAAGTCTAATTAGCTCTTATAAGATGACAATAATGACAAATAACTCCAGGAAAATATATTTTTAACTTGTTGATGATGTTTCCTCTATTGATAAACTCAGTTACTTCTTTCAATTTGCAAATAAAGGGAATTCTATAGTAACTCCATCCAAAGAAGTTTTGAAACAAGGTTTAGCCAAATGGAAAAACCTCTTTAATTGGTTTTCATATCTTTAAAATAATAACCGTCTATATTATATAAGCTTGTCAGAATATTTTCTAAAAGAAGTTGGGATTATTTAAAACTTTGGTTAACCAACAAGGGCCTTTTATCTTCTAATTTTTCTCAACAAAAGGAGCACAAAGGATACTTGAATTTATTTTATAGACTATGATAAACCTATTCTTATTCATAAATAGATTATTCAAATTCAACTAGATTAGCCGAGGCTTAGGAGCATTCTTATATAGATCAATAGTCATAATGTACCAATTGGATATTGGTTCACAAATGGTCTTAGCTATCTTACAAGCTACATAGGAAAACCTATCTGTATGGATAAGAGAACAGTTGTAATGAAGAGGATTGGTTTTGTTAAGAAATGAGTTTAAGGTGAACTCAACCAAACTTTACCCGAGACAATCTCAATAATGAGAATAAATGAGTTAGAAGAGTTGGTGGAGGACTCAGTCCAAGTCTCGTACCAATGGAAACCATGTATTAAGAAAAAGAAGAAAAGGAGTGGACGAAAATGGGTAAAACATTTATTAAAGGAGATTTCTTTGAGTTTATAGAAGAGTTGGTGGAGGACTCAGTCCAAGTCTCATACCAATGGAAACAATATATTAGGAAAAAGAAGACAAGGAGTGGTAGAAAATATGTCAAACGTTTATCAAAGGAGATTTCTTTAAGTTTATAGGATTGGACAAATCGAATAACAATAATACTCAAGACAATTTAGATAACAAGAAAATTGAATTTTCTACTTTAGGTAATGAATTGTGCAAAGATGCTAGGGAAAGCCTAAGAATGGAATTTATTAATGAGGGAAACCTTATGGATCAACCTTTGCCTATAGGAATTATTGATAAATAAATTGACAGCCAAAATGAAATGAATGCTCACAATCCAAGACAATATAATCTCTTTACACAATAAAGCTAAGACGATCAACAAATTTGCTCCTTCATATATAATAAGATAGGATAAGAAAATGATGAAAATTTAAACTCAAATGTATGCACCCCAACTTTGAAAAGAAGATCAAGAAGGATTGATAAGGATAAAAAATGGGTCAAAGAAAGGAACAATTAAAATTTTTACAATGATAATTAATTTTCAATTCTTTTGATTTAATAAATTGGAAGTTCTTACTAATCTCTATAGAAGCTTTTATTTTTCCTCAAAGATTCATCAAATGGATTGAACAATGTTTCACAACAGCTTCCTTCAATGACTTAGTTAATGGAGAAAATTTAGGAGATCAATAATTGAAAAGGAATCAGGCAGGGTGATCCCTTATCCCCTTACTTGTCCTCCTTATGTATTGAAGTCTCAATTAGGTACATTGATCACAAAATCAGAAAGGATTAATCCTTTTAATTCCACAATAAATGTGTCAAACAAAGGATTTTTAATCTTTCTTTTACTGATGTTCTTATTTTCCAAAATATATTCCAACTTTATCATAGAGCTAATGAACTCTTTATATTCATTTAGTAATTTTCAGGCTTCAATATCAGTAAAGAAGAAAGGTACTAAATTGTCTCTGTTGGAGAAAATCCTTAAGAGTAATGGCTTTCAACTATAATTGGCTTAAATTTAGGAATAATTCCATTTAAATACCTAGGAATCCCTATTACAACTAAGAGACTAAAATTTAAAGTGTAACGTCGAACTCCCTGAGCCCTTTTGTATTATTTTGTACTTGGAGATACTACTGTATATTGATATATACATGATTGTATATGAGTTCAAATATGTATTTAAATCCTTTTGGGAATATATGTCAGTGATTTATAATGTTATATGATCTTACATGAACTTAGAGTTCATCGGTATGTGAAATCTTGGAGATTTCTGGCATATAAGCTTCTAAGTGTGTAAAACCAAGTCTATTGGATAGATATGACCATGGCGGTTGAGTTAAATGTGTTTTATACCTTATAGGTGATTAGACATGATTTATAGACTTATTAAACACTTAGAAAGCTTAATTGAAAAGATTAATGTACGTAAGGGCTTATTTGCTAATTCTTAAAAGTCAAAGGACTTAAACGTAATTTTTCAACTCTTGGTGGACCAATATGTAATTTTATAAAGTTAAGGGGTTTAGTTATTATTTCCAAAGTCCGAGGAATAAAATAAAAATAAAATTTTTGGTGATTCCCAAATTTTGGGCTTAATTGCAAATTTAGGAAAAGTTTGGAGGGTAAAA
>JAOQMP010079933.1:0-18449 GCA_027563575.1 Erythroxylum pedicellare | reverse complement strand
GTTATGTTGTGATGGATAAATTACATGATATGTTCTACGTGGAGACAATACGTTAATATGAGTTGTGAGTTTAAATTACTGAGTATTGAATTGTTACATATATATATATATATATATATATATATATGCTTGAATGTGTGGCTCATTTCCAATGGCTATAAATGTATAAGCCACTGAGCTTTGCAGCTCACCCCATTACCTTCCACTCCTCAGGTGTGGAAAGAGAAGATCATTGATCCTTACAAGGCATCCGAAACTCTAAGAAAGTTAGAGACTTTTGTACTAAGTTAGTGATTTTGGTTAGCTTCATAAGCATATCAACATTGAGTATCCTTATGTATTTTGTTTTAAGTTTTGATGTGTATGATGACATGTATTTGCTTAAACTCTTTAAATTATTGAGGAAATAAAGAATTGAAATTCCATTTATGTATGATTATGTTTGGCTGGTGGGTGAGTTGGAGGGTTAGATTTGAATGTAAGTGTTTGTTTAAAATGTTTGTGGGTTTTAGTTTCTAAGGGTTTCGCTGAGGCTAAGCCAAAGGTCATCGCAGCGAACCTTTCTGAAGGCATCTTCCCCAAGACGAAGAATGACTTACGCCACGGTGAACTTTTGCCGAAGGGCCCATTATCAAATCTAACCCTTTATGTTCTTTCTAACCATCCCTCAGCCTCAGCAGGGTCTATATTGCCATAGAAGTCCATCTGGTCAAATACCCTTTCTGTTCTTTATAACCATCCCTTAGGCTCAGCAGGGTCTATATTGCCATAATAGTCCATAGTTCCCTGCTTTCGTAGCCTATCATATTGATATGTGTTTAATTGTTGATATTTTTAATCATTTACACTTAGTATTTATTAATACAAAAATGCTTAAGATACTTACTCTAATTTATTTATGATTTTAGGTACAATTTAGAAAAAACAAATAAGAAAAGTATCATTTAATGGCTTCCTTATGATTAATTAAATGAAGAAATGATGCATTGGATGAAAGAATCTTCTTTCCTTTGTTGTTAACTGAAAGTGGGAGTGAGTAAGAAGAAGCTCTTAAACCGAAAGTGGGAGTGAGTAAGAAGATGTTCTTACATTTTTATCACTCTCTCTCTTATCTTGCGTAAAAAAATCGAAAATTGCATGAGAAGTGTCTTATTGTTTCCTTCTTTCTTCTAAGAAAATACTCCTCCAAAGTGTTTCTTCTCCTTTCCCACCAAAGGATTTTGTTAACCAAGTTGTCCTAGGAGAACAAGAGGTAAATCAAATTAGTTGAGGATACAACAACAAGGAGAAGATAGATTAATAAAGCAAAGGCTTTAGATATAAAAAGAAGGAGAGGATAGCGCAGCAAGGAATTAAAGCTGTAGTAAAGGAGTCCGTAATACTCTTCATCTTGTTCATGTCTACTATTATCCTTATACCATATCATGTATAAATTGGCATGATGATTTGGATATATTGCTTCCACTGCAAATAAGATTTCCAAAAAGTTTTGAAATCTACTGGTTCTCCAAATATGGCATGCTTTCTTTTTCTGATCCAACAGTTGTATTAAGAACGTGTTTTCATGAATGAAAGTTTGAGTGTTTTCTATCCTATGGATTTTCTCTAAGTTCTCCCGCTCTTGAAAACTTGATTCTTGAATAGGGTAGTTTTGGTCATACAGAAAGACAAGTATGCCTTACACTTCCCTCTTTATAAGGATCCTATATATCAGAATGTCTTAGACCATAGATCCTATTTGAATTCATTAAAATGAGGAGACATTGGAGGTCTAAGATTCCTAAAAGGCAAGCCTTGAAATTTTGTGCTCGTAGAGAAAAAGGGCTAATGTATCTCAACCAACATACCTGAAACTTATACTCCGATCTTGCTTTGTTTTCCTTGATTTCTGATGGATGATCTATTCCTAAGCATTAGATCTAGTATTCCCTGAGCCCTGTAACTAGGGGTGACCTCATAAATTTTATAGCTTATACAACAACTGCAGTTAAAAAATAAGAAATATACTACTATTATTGTATGACTTTAGGTATCCTTAGCTCTCGGCTGTAATGGCCATGAACATCTGGTTGGGAGTCTCGTCTATCCCTTTGAGCAACACCCGTAACGGGAACTAGCTCATGAACTAGCTTCCGCAAGGTTACCGTTTATGTTATGCTCACGAAGGGTTGTATGCATGACAATCGATACATTTGCCTACACGTTCAGTAGGGTTC
The DNA here is from genome assembly GCA_027563575.1 of Erythroxylum pedicellare. Classification (NCBI taxonomy): domain Eukaryota; kingdom Viridiplantae; phylum Streptophyta; class Magnoliopsida; order Malpighiales; family Erythroxylaceae; genus Erythroxylum; species Erythroxylum pedicellare. The sequence goes on along the minus strand of JAOQMP010079933.1, from coordinate 16,233 downwards.
TCCTGCAACATCACGCGTCGTATCCACAAGCTTTCTAGAGCATCATGACATTTTTTATCGTTGTACTTAAGAAACTGTCGACCTTTCTCTTGTTGCGGCCTGATGGTCCCCCGCCCTTTAGCCTGTTATTTTATGCTGGACAAGTCCATTATTTCTCTTTTCTAATTTGGTGCTTCAACCTTTTACGAAAGCCTTCTCCATTAAAAACACACCTCCCGTATACAGTGACCCTTTCTCTTGTATTGCCTCTTTATTAGAATATCTTTGGACGTTACAATTTTAACAAGAGTGGGTAATATACACTGCCGCTGCCATTCTGGCCAACATCTTGAAATGTGCGGTTATCAACATTTTCGCATGCACAAATCAGTCACAATCTGTTCGGTTGGCTTTTTTATTTTAATTTTAGCCTTACCTTCCTTTTGCTAACATTACTAGTTTTATTAACAGTTTAGTAGTATTATTTATTGGTCCTATTATTATTATTATTTCATTGTTCTTCTTTATTCTTCTCCCTTGCTTGTTCCGTGGGTAGTTATTATTATTTTTCATAATATTATTAATTTCATTAATATTCATATTTTCATCCTTTATTGAGTTTCTTATTAGTGTTAGTTTTATCAGTATTATTAGTAGTATTATTATCACTATTATTATTAGTACTTTTACTAGTTTTTCTATTTTATTATTATTTTTTAGTATCATTAATATTTATTTATTATTGCTATTATTATTATTATTATTAGTTTTTATAGTAATATTATTCGTTTTAGCTTTATTGTTATTGTTGTTGTTGTTGTTGTTGTTATTATTATTATTATTATTATTATTATTATTTTATTTTACTTTATTTTATTTTCTAGGTGGTGGGGTTTATTTAGTTTCAGTTTTTAAGGATTTCTTAAGATTAGTATAGGTGAGAAATGTAGAGACACGAGTCAAGAAGGATGCCTTCAAATCGAGCGAGTGAAATCCGTGTAAACAGGTCGGTAAACATAGCTTGCAAAAATAAGGACGACGATGATTTAATAAGGATAGGCTCTTGGAACGTGGGGACCCTCACGGGAAAGTCTTTGGAATTGGTAAAGGTTTTAGATAAGTATATGATACAAATAGCGTGCATTCAGAAGACTAAGTGGGTAGGAGTCAAAGCAAAGGAGGTAGGGGGTTTAAATTATGATACTCGGGAAATGCGCGGAAGCAGAATGAGGTAGGTATCTTAGTGGACAAGAGACTAATGGACAAAATAGTGAGGATCACAAAGGTCGATGATAGGATAATGGTGACAAAAATTGTTTTGAACAGTGTGGTTTTCAATGTAGTATGTGTGTATGCACCCTAAGCTGGCGCAGATGGACAACAAAAATGTACATTCTGGAAGGCGTTGGATGGGGTTCTTACACAAATCTCAAATACTGAGCAGATCATCCTAAAAGGAGATTTTAATAGGCATATTAGGACGGATTCAGATAGATATTCAGGTACCCATAGGGGCTTCGGATACGGCACTAAAAATGAAAGTGGGATTGATTTATTAGACATGGCCATGGGATATGAGTGTGTAAAGTAAATTCCTTTTTTAAGAAAAGTGAAGCGCACTTAGTGGCGTTTCAAAATAGTACGACTAAGACGCAAATTGACTATCTCCTTGTCAGGTCAAGAGCCAAATCATGGTACAAGGATTGCAAAGTATTTCCGGCCGCATGCCTATCAACCCAACAAAAATTGTTAGTTATGGATTTAGGAATTAAGGGCTGGAGGGCACAAAAATTTACCACGCAATGTCACAAAATAAGATGGTGGCGGCTAAAAGGGGACATGGTGGAACATTATAGGAATCAGGTTCGGTATAATACAACTTGGGCTGCGAGTGAGGATGCAAATCGGATGTGGCAGGGTGTAGCTCTAGTAGTGAGAGAAACAGCCACAAAACTCCGAGGGGTATTTACCAGACAGAGGGGGGGACGGAAGGAATCTTGATGGTGGTCAGATGAGGTCTAGGGAACGGTGAGGGCGAAAAAGAGAGCTTTTACAGATCTGTTGGCTAGTACAATAGAGGAGGAGCGGGTAACTAATCGAGTAAGGTATAGACTGACAAAACAGAAGGCCCGGTAGACTATTGCAGTGGTTAAAGGAGAAGCTTACGAAAATATGTACAAGTTGTTGGATATGGTCAAAGCAGCCCAAAAAATTTTCAAGATAGCGAAACATAAGGCAAGTAAGACAGTGGATTTTAACCAAGTCTGCTGTATAAGTGACGAAATAGGTCAGGTGCTCACAGAGGCACAAGACATCAAGCGGAGGTGGCAGAGGTACTTTTACGACCTTTATAACTAAGACTCATTGGTCAACATAGAGTTAGGCAAACCCCCAGTTTCGGGACACTCTCTAAGTAGGTACTCATAGGGGAGGATGACAAGGGGAGAAATTGTGAAGGTTTTAAGGGGGATGGGGAGTGGAAGGGTCGTAGGGTCGGACAAGATCCCTATAGAGGTATGGAAGAGAGTAGGTATTGTCTGTATTAAGTGGTTAGTTAAGCTCTTTAATATGATCCTCAAATTAGTCAATATGCCAGATGAATGAAGATTGAGTAGGTTAATCCCCTTATACAAGATTAAAGGAGACATCCAACAATGTCACAACTATCAAGACATTAAATTACTAAATCATACTATGAAGTTGTAGGAAAAGGTAATTGAAAAGAGAATCCGGAGTGCGCCTTCTATATTGGATAATCAATTCGGTTTTAGACCGGGTAGGTCCACGATAGAAACATTATATCTACTTTAGAGACTAATGGAATGCTATAAGGAAAGAAAACGGGATTTGCATATAATTTTTGTAGATTTAGAGAAGGCGTATGACAAGGTTCCTATAGAACTCATATGGTGGTGTTTAGAGGCTAAGGGCATTTCTATGACTTATATCAGAGTAATTAAGGATATGTATAAAGGAGCATTGACTAGCATAAGGACAATAGGGGGTGACACGGAAGTGTTGTCCATTGGTGTAAGACTGCACCAAGGCTCGACCTTGAGCCCTTTTTTGTTTACATTAGTGTTAGATGTACTTACCAAACATATTCAAGGAGAGGTACCTTGGTGTATGTTATTTGCGAACGATATTGTCCTGGTGGCTGAGATTAAGGAAGAGGTTAATGCCAAGTTAGAACGTTGGAGAGAAGTGTTAGAATTGAAAGGTTTGAAAATGAGCAAATCCAATACGAAATATTTATAATGTAACTTTTCAGGTAGCCAGATGGGACAAGAGATGACAGTAACAATTAGGATGGACATCATACCTTAGAAATCGAGTTTTAAATACCTCGGATCTATCATTCAAAGAGATGGTAATATCGATGAAGAGGTGATACACCGCATTAGATCTGGGTGGGTTAAATAGCATAGTGCATCAGGTGTTTTATGTGATAAAAAGATCCCTTTTAAACTCAAAGGAAAGTTCTACAAAATGATGATTCGACCATCAATGTTATATGGGGCAGAGTGTTAGCCTACTAGACGTAGACATACACGACAGTTGGCTGTAGTAGAAATGCATATGCTTAGGTGAATGTGTGACATTACCAAAAGAGATATGGTCCGAAATCGTGTGGTGAGAGGCAAACTACAGGTGGCTAGTATTGCTGACAAGTTAAGAGAGACAAGACTTAGGTAGTTTGAGCATGTACGTCGGATGCCCTCCGTTACTTCGATACGACGGTGTGAGAAAATAATCCTTACTGGCTATAAAAGGAGACAAGGGAGATCTTATAAGAATTGGAGGGAAGTGATCGGAAATGATATGTCCGAACTGGCCCTTATGGAGGCCGTGGTTAAGAATAGGAAGGTCTGACTTGAGAAGATTAGAGTAAACGACACACTTTAAAGTCCTCGCGCCTAACCCCGAAAATCCAAGTTTTTGGCCGATAGCTTTAGCCAAAATTTACAGCTTGTAGTTGTAAAAATTTCTCACTCTAAAACTATAGGAGGGTTATACACGCAGGGTCTCTCAGTGAAGACTCCTAGTGTAACGAGCAAAAAGAGGAGTCGGTCTTTTATAGTGTGTAAGATACTAACAGGTCTGGTCTCTTTCCGATATTTTCTTTATTTAGTGTTTGAAAATTTATTTACTGATTATGGTATAGTGCCCAACGTATTATTTTATTTACTCATTTATTCAGCATCAACCTCTTTTCTACTTTCTACATGTGGGTTTAAAGAAAACAGTCTTTCTACAATATAGGGATAAGATTATGTACTATCAGATCTCTCCAAACTCTGTTTTATTACAAAACTTCAGACTGGATGTGATTACGATAACGATGATAAATTGCAAACTACGAATGATACAGTAATAATGAGTTACTGTAACAATTTCGGATGATGTGACATAATTATAAAAAGTACTTTACAACAAGGATTCATATTGGTTATAAAAAACACTCGACTACCTACTATCTTGAATTGGCTCAAGTGTAGATCTTCATCTATTGGTTACACCCAGTGTTGCTCATGGCTTAAGTTTAAAAGTTCAGTTTCGACGTCGAAGGTACGATGGTGCAAAGCCATGTTAACCACCTGTTTCGACGAATCAACCTCCTATTAGTCAAAGACAGGTATTCCATTCACTATGGTCAAGCCTACTCATTTAATGTCGATCAACTTGGAAACTTGTATTATTTTCATTTAAATACTTAAAAGAGAAGCAATGAGAACGTAGACAAAAGGTGGATATCGCCACCACAGTTGCCTACTGATGTTGCTGTGTGAGTTCATAAGCTACACTTTTACACTTTAATCGATTTTCAGCAGCCATCGACAAAAATTGGCTACCACAAGGACAGGGACGGATTCTAAGTCCTCTGACGACCACTTGGAATGGCTTCCGCGAGCGTCAACTGTTCTATATCTTTCAGAGCTTGTGCAGCAGCGTAGATTATCATTTTCCTTATCTGTTCGATATCAGGACAGGAAATTACGCCTAGAAAAAATCTGGGTAAATGTCAACGATGCCAACCAAATGTTACCACGGAAATGGCTTACCTCAAGTTTGTCTTCTCTAGCCTTATGATTCTTTGGAAGTTGCCGGAATTCCTCTGTTAAGCGCAGGCATTGGTGCACGTTTTCAGGGGAGACAAAATCAACAGCAACTTTGGTACATGACTGATCAGTGAGAACAAACAGGTCAGTGCAGCGCCAGAATTTGAATCACTTTTGCATGTTTGCCAGAAGATGCACAAATTTTTTTGATGAACTTTTACCTTGAGATTTCTAACTTGATGTGGGCATCCAGCAGGAATGAAAACAGCCTCTCCAAGTCTTTGTTCAAACGTCCAGGCTTCAACTCCTAAGAAAATAAAAGAATAACAGTGAGTAACTTCTGAAAAGGGAACGAGAACTAGTAATGCCAAACACGAACCAAATTCCTCCTTCAACTTCCTTTTATGCTCCTCGCTTAGGTAAAAGCATTGGTCATGAATGGGGTGCATAACCTACAAGAAACCAAGATTAGCTGTTACATGATAAATAACAAGGTCAAACCGAAAGCATTTAGGTGATCCTATACGCTACCTGTTCCACTGCAGAGCAGTACGTGTGCCTAAACTCTTTGGAATGCTTCCGAAGATATGCCTGTAATTTGGGAACATCCTCTCTCCTGAAAATATCCCACAAAGCACCTCCTGCGCCTTCTGTTTCATCCTTTCTCAATTCATTACCAGAAATCTCAAGCTTTTGCATTGTTTCTGGCGGTTCAAGATGTTTGTCTACCTTATCTTGATGGAGTTGCTCTTTCTCATCCTGAACCCTGTGTTTTCTTTTCAATGATGCAATTGCAGATTGCGCTTCTTCACTCAATGGCACCTCTGCTATATGTGTCAAAATGTTGACCTGCATTAAACAAGGTTATTGAAGTTATGGACTTGTGGAATAAGTACAAGATTCAGATTATAGGTCTGAACTTTTGCATTTATCAGAGTTTAAAGCTTATAGAGATAATTTCTTGATCCTCATTCACTGTCTACATTCTGCCGAATGAGCACAAAGTGGAGTTCATCTTAATAATGCATATAAATTAGTAAAATCGGTGGAAAATAAATATGGGATCTGTGAATCTTAGCTGACATAAAGTGATAAATTGCTTTATAGTCTCCTTTTCAGTTTTCAAACGAATAGTCTACCAGAAAACTTTTTGCCCCAAATATACATCGCCAATTAGTTGGTTAACAAAATTGTATGAGCCACACTGAACAAGATACTAAAGAGGATCATTTAAGTTTGATATCTATTTTATGATTTTTAATGCACGAACAATCTAACCAGAGGAGCTTTTGTGCGTATCTCACATCAATCATAACCGGAGATGGGTACACGTTTGGTTAGGTGTCAATTGAAATTCAATTTTAAGTTGGGTTTAAGTAAAGTGCAATTTAAAAGTAAATTCGATCCAATTTAAGAACTAATAAAATTTCAACTTTTAGCTTAATTCATAAGTTCTATCATTTAAAAGTTTTTAACAACTAATCAAATCAGTAATTTTTTTGTAGAGAAGATATAATATCTTACCATCATGTATGTAAAATCAAGATCATAGTTCGCAAAAAAAATTAAGTAAATAAATATGAAAATTTTAATCGTAATAAGATCTAAACATTTATACGAGTGTTGTGGGAAAAATAACAAAAACACATACAAGACTCTTACTTTCCAGAATCATCCAAAAAGATCAACATAAAACATCCTTCAACGTTCCTAATACGGACAGTCATGTCGTTTAGCCCCCTTGTTTCAAAGAGGCATAACAAGAATCTATAATTAACGACATAAATGTATCTAAAATAACGGTTTATTGTTTTATTATATTTAAATATCATTATTCATATATATTCAAATATAATAATACTTAATATATATTAAAATAAATTAAATACAGCATTAAATTTTTATTTATTATATAATAATATTAAAAAAAACAAGAAGATTAATCTCGCTATTTTATTTGTAATTCATATTTTATAAATAATTAATAATGAATTTGATAGATTATCAATGTTAACACTTAACAAATGACATAAAGATTTAATAAAAATAAAACTAATATTATATAAAATTTTAATAAAATTAATGTACTATCATATTAAGTTAATAAATTATATTTTTAATATAAGTATAGTGTATAAATATAATAAATCAATAAGATCAATATATATGGAAAACATTCATTGACATTTTTAAAGCCAAAAAGTTCTTCAGCAGAGTTTCAACCAATGAATTAAAAATATCATGCCATCATTGACAGTGACTTTTTTTAAAATTCTTAAAAATCTATTAGTGAACTTCATTCTCACGTGCAAGCCACATAACATAATGAAAGCAACCAACAAATTTAACAAATAATAATTTATTTTTTAAATCTATTAGTAAGACCCACATAGCATAATGTAATCGGCGCGTGACAATAAAGTCTGATCAATAGATTTTTAAAAAATACAAAAAAGAAATATCACATCAATAATAGCATGACACTTATTTCGTCTATTGAAAGCTTATTTGGAACATATTGAAACCGTTAGAATTGAACTTGATCGTTCTAAGTTCAAATTGTATTATGATTAAAACCTTAAACTTTAACTTACACTTCTTGCCACATTTTAAAGAGAGAAAGTTAGCACTCATCTTGGATAACCATGACAATTCCATACACTGAATTTTTAAAATACATGAAGTTTTAGTATAATTACTAAAGCCATATAAAAGGTTAGTGTTTTTTAACCTAAAAAGGAATGATGAAAACTAACGTTCAAGAAAAAATGTAAATAGATAGGGGCAATGACAAAATAGTCTTTGATGCGAATAGTAATTAGATCAATAATGAAAGAGCAATCCTGAATTAGATCTTTATCTTATCAATAATAAATTGATTAAATTATTTTGGGTCTAACTCATTGCGATAATTCAATAACAATTATCAACTGGTTAAAAATTTAGAAACAATATACTTAAAATACTTGGTTGACATTCATATAAAATATTGATCGACTAAATTATCAGTGCAACACATGCTAAACAAGATGATATTCCTCGACAATTATTCATAAATCTTGCATATAACGTTTTATGGAAAAGCTTACTATGCTTAGACCTATGCCATTCAAAGGTATTCTAGTGATAAACTTTACAAGAACGAGGGCTTTTGCTGATCCTAATTTTTACCATTATTTGATACAAAACCATCATGCTCTTACAATGACTCCTAATGTAATAGCAAGAACCAATTTAGTGTCCATGAACCGCAAGATTGCCTTGTTATTTATTCTATTAAGAATAGTTGATTTTTGGTACATTATATTAATGCATTTACAATTAAAGCAAGGATATTGATATTTCTTTAAAGAGTTCTACGAGGGACAATTCCATTTTGATAGTAACATTCCATTTCAGTTGAAATATATAGTCAAACATTTAGGATAGTACAAGTAATTAATGGAAGATAACTCATGTCAAGAAACTTTGCAGAGTTCCATTGCCATTAATTGATGGCTCCTAATTTTTTAGACAGCATCTAAGTAATTACGTCTTATAGTTCTTTATTATCTCCTTATGTTTTTTTCCCTAGATAATCACTTTGTAAGGGCTTTTAGTTTAAACCGCCATAGCTGCCAACCCAAAATTGCCCTGCCAGTTATAGCTTGAAAATCTTAAGATCTGCCATAATATTACTCGGAGATTTTAAAAATGGGGCCGGATTTGCTCACACCTCAACAACTTAGGGTTTTGATCTTCTCCTAAGTCTACCATTATCCTTTGTGGCTTCGGACGAGGGCAGTCAATTTGGTAATGGACAGAGTCTAACACAAAAGCCAAATTGCTGAAACACTCGCGTTCTGCATTTTGCACAATTTTTCCTTGAGGAACTATAGTTCTTGTGACATCCAGAGTGAACAAATTCGAGCCAACATCCACTTGAGCAATTGGATGTGAATAAGGGTTCTAATAAATCAACCTATTTTGTTACTAAAGTCAGTAAGAATCTCCTAAACATGAACTTCTGGAGATAAACAAAGCAATTTGATCCAATCATTTAGAGTTCTAAGAATTGTACTGTCTGGGAAAAACAAGGGAACTAGCTTCAAATCAATTACTATTCTACACTATTCTTCACAGACCTCATGTGATAGCAAGTGAATCTCCACAGAACATCCCCCTTATTGAGATCCACGACATCAATTTACTTTAAGTTTCCAGTGTTCTCTTTTAAAGAATAAAATATCCCACTTAATTTGCCAGAGACACATTGTTGCTAAGGATTATACCCATAGTTCACCAAATACAGGAAGTTTTGCCGCTGGAAAGCTAAATTCTTGGCCATTCTATTGACTCTGAAGACTCCCCATTCTAGAACTCTTACCTAAAATTTATCCTATTCTCACAAGGAGCTATAGTTTTAACATCTTCAGTAGCGTTGCTCAACCTCTCCAATGAGAGCTTTTTTTGAAAGAGAACCTCTGTGCCCAAGACCCTTTCGGGACTTCAGTTTAAGTCCCTCTCCACTAGCATATCATGCCATATCATCCAGGAAGGGGTTCCATTTTGCATAGGAACGTGACCCTTTGCTCTGGTCCCCTCATCAGAAAGAGAGATTTTAAATTGCCAGGTGCAAGATAGCTAGAGAGCAATCTAAAGTGTGTTCAGAGGAAAATATTCCTAAAAGACTTCTAAGAGTGCATGAAAACTACTATTCACCAATATAAAGAGCAAAAGATGACTTTTTCCTTTATAATTAGCCATAAAAGACAGAAATAAGTAAAAGATATATAAAACATGTCAGAAGTTTAGACATACCGCATCTGACATATCACAATGAAGTTTGGTCACAGAGTCTCCTCTTCCGAGCTCTTCTCTTGTGCCATAAGCAATATAAGTTTTTGGACCCAAGTCTGGTTTCAGGATATCAGTTGGTAACTTTGCAGCTAGATTAAGAATTCCAGCTTTTGGATCGCTGTACTCTTGAAATGGCAATGCACTTATAAACTCATCACAGTGTCGTGGTAGGAGATTTTCAAACTTATCTGATGGGGGCCAGTCCTTCAGCTTAAGCATCTCAGGCCAAAAGTTATCATAAGATCTGCCATTGGAATAGCCTTCAAAAAACTGACGGGTATTTATTTCCACCTGCAAAACCATCATAACCAGAATCACTATGAACAAGAACATGATTGAGTTGTAAGTGAATGAATATCCGAACAGAATAGAAACCATACAAATTTCTTTCTGGACCTTATAAGCAAACTAAAATTTCTTTTGCCACACTATAAATACAGAGTTTATAATATTCATCTTTCATTCAAAAATTGCAAGGATGTGATCATAAACCTCACAACAAGCCAGGCAATCGATAGCTTTCACTTCGGACATCCTAGAGCCAATTTCTGAATCCACGTTTTCACATAATGCACGCCACATGACCATTGGCTCCCAGCTCAAGTGATTTGTTGCTTCAAGAACATCACGAACTATAACTGGTTCACCTTTAACCCAATGCTTTTGAAAGTGGAAAAGTTCTTCATCATCAAGAGTCTTCCTCAAAGTGGGACAATACAAGTAATTATCCTTGAGTCCTTGTCTACTAGCTGCTCTTAATGAGTCTTTCCCAGCTTTACCACAATTACATGGCAAACTTTTCTCATAAGGGCAACAAGTCTGCAGTAATCTTTCAATCTTACATATCAATTCAGAAACCCATCCCATTGGAAGTAGTCGCTTCAGTTCCAATTCACAATCACCACAACCACCCAGTTCTTTTGGAGCACAAGAAATGATCCCATCATTGTTGGCCTTCCACTGAAAAGCCAATGGTAAATCAAACTTCTCAGTCTCTTCAGATTCACAGGGCAATGCCTCTCCACCATGCATATAATCATAGCCTCTATTTTTACATTGAAACTTCAATTCTGAACGGATAGATAGGCTTGTCTTACGAATTTCTTGACAACAGTGGAGGCACAATTCATAATTGCACTTTGGGCAGCATCGATGAAAGTCAACTATTGAAGTGGCACATTGATTACTGCCCAAAGGCCCAGAATACAGCAGTAGTTAAACTTTATGTTTAGTAAACAAAATCTTTTGCTAATTGCATGTCCAGTTGAGAATGCTTACCAATAAACACGCTCATCATTGTTACAGAAGTCCTCTGCTACCTCAAATTGGGAACCTGATTCTGAAACAGGTGGCAGTAATATCACCAAAACCAATTTTGGAAAGAAGAATGTATGTCAATTATAGAAAAGATGAAAAGTAGTACCTAGAAAGTTAGCCTCAATTAGCATCTCTTGAGTTTGTTCTTCACGTATTTGTTCCAGATATGGAAGCAACGACTTGATTAGATATCTTAGATGAAGAAACTTTTCTCTCTTGGTGATATTCTTCAGTGATGTCTAAAAGTGAGATGTGTCACGCATTGGTTAAAAGATAAAATTCCCAAACAAACATAATTAAACAGTTCTTTATCTTTGAATTAATAAAGAACCTAAGGGTGGGATCCGGCCCGGATAGAAGTCAATAGGCAAAGCCAGATTTAATTGGACTTGGGGCAGCACTGGAGCCTTAATTTTAAAAGCTTTGGGCTCAGGTGGCCTGGCCTGAACCCAGAATTTTTAAAAAGTTCAGGCCCAACCCATTGCTATTCCTAAACCTAACTGAGGGAGCTACAGTACAGTAGCCTTTAGCGAGTTCTAGGAAGAAAAGTCCAGCAAGATAAGCTAGCTGGAAATAAAGATTTCAAACTCCAATACACAAATTAGTTTCAGTAATTCTCTATAACAGACCCAGTTACATACGATCATTTCAATAAATTGTTTGTTTGTAATGTTAACACAATTGTACATTACGATATCCTAACCACGAAAAGGAAGGAAAACCACAGAAAAATAACTGCGAACTTGTTTAGACTTTAAAGGCACAATGAAGCTGAGTAGTTAGATTCTGTTAAAGAGAAAAAAAAGGAAAACTTCACTAACAGTCTTTCACTTCATCATAGAAATACTCCACAACAAAGATATGAAAACAAACCTTAATCAATCCAGGTAAGTGCAAACATGCATTGCAGTTGCAATTTCTACGACAAAAGGGGCATAGTTCTGAAATTTCTGTCTCTGTCATCTCAGGATACCTGTACATACAGACAAGAAAGGAAATTAACCACACAAAGCTTGTGAAAGGAGACACGGATTTAGATAACAGGAGGATATTAGCAAGAGAACTTACCATTGCTTGATACATTGGACGCAATACAACTTCATTTTACAGTTTTGGCAAAGAACAAAGGTCCTTCTTTCATTTTTCAAGCACTGATGACATTTTTGGAATTCTCCTTTTGCTTGCTGAATGAAAATAACTAACATCCATCACTTCCAAAGGTAACTTATGGAGTAATTACATGCTCATTACATAAGTAGTGAGAAGATATATCATGTGCTAGCATCCAATAAAAATAGGGAAGTGACATTGCCTTGGCTAGTCTAGTTGTGAATCCATCATTGCTCTTTCCATAACCTTTTGTTACTGAAAATGACGAAGTGGACGATGACGAAGATGAAGCATGGAAAGAAGCACTAGGGGAATTGTAATCCCTCTCTATCTGAGTGTTTGAAATACATTGGTCGGCCTCACCACCTAAATGTTCACATGCAGAATCCACTGTTTTTCTCCTCAAATTGTTTGAACTTCTTTGGTAGACCCTGCAACCAAAATTTTCACTTGGAGAATCGAAATCTTTCTCATTCACATATGTTGGACTTTCTTGGCTTACTTTATTATCTACTACTATTCTACATCTTTTGCGCTCTCTCATCTTCATTAGACATAATTCTTCCAAAGAAAAATCTTCTGCATCATCGTCAGAGTATAGATCTATAAATCTACGCCTTTTCTGTAATCCATTCCGTCTTGAAGTTCCATTACCATCTGAAATTCCACCCTTTTTACTAAACTTCATTTTCTTAGAAAAGCCTTTGGCTCTTGTTGGCGGTGACCACTCTTCATCAGACAATGCAACTTCATTGCCTCTTGAGCATTGAGCTTCTGAAGTCAAATTCATTTTCTTAGATAATTTATTTCCACTGGACTGCAGCAACCATCCATCATTCGTATCTGCTTTCTCCTCACGGAGTCTCCATCTGTGAACTCTTTTCTTAGTTACAAGCCAAGAAGCATTTGAGGGCTCTCTCATTCTCCCTATTTTATTACCGCTATCCCTTTTGAGTTCTGTCCCCTGCCCAGCAATCATAGCAGCCATTCTCACTGCAAAGCAGAGTAAACAAAGTTACAGGCTACAAAAACAAAAACTTTTTATTGTCTAAGATTCTTCCTGTATCTCACTATTAAGATTCCAAATTTTCCTTCTTTAGGCTTTGCCTTACGTTCTCTATTATTGAAATCAACTGATTCCGTATGTGTGTACAGAGTTGAGTCTTATAAAAGCACAAAAGAGTCCTAATTACAGATATGAATCTTCAAAAGAAGCATTGGAGCTAATAAGCATTAACCAAACAAATTCAAGTATATTGTGAAGGGTTCCGATAAACAGATGCGTTGACTGGAGTCAAGTCGGATGGATATCCCCATCTCAATCAAATAGCACATAATGCAAAATCATTGCAATAAAATACAAAAGAAAAGGCAATGAAGTTTCGATTGATACAAACAGAAATCAAATTCAACCCGCAACTAATAAAACCTAACAAAGAATGGGATTAAGATTTGTTCAATGTTCAAAGAAATTAAGACCCAAAAAAAAAAAAAAACAAAGAGATTACGAACCTTGTGAGCTGAAATTGATTAGAGAAAAACAGAGATTGGACGCGAGGTGAAAGTAGGCATGCGTAAAGGAAAAATGCGAGGCAGATAATTTTAATAGAGAAATCAAAACCTAACGAAAGAGGACTATAGAAAACAGAATCTTCTTGTGCGTTTAGGTGCTCTAAATTAAATATATGGTAAAAACTCCAATTGCAATGAGGCATGGTATGGTATCAGGATTGGGTTCATTTTTTTAAATTTAATTTTAAAAATGCATAATTTTTAATAAAAGATTTTATCCAAATTTGAAATTATGGATAATGAACAGCGTGAATATTAAATTATCGACTTTACGTTCAATTTCTAAATCTAGTCTTGAATCTTCTAAAGTCCTTATTTTTGTCAAATTATCTCAACTTGGATTTAAAAAAAATCCACATTCGTTTCATTTTTATTGAATTAATATTGCTAAGTCCTTTTTTTTATATACTTTTTGACAAAAAATGACTAAATTCTATTTGCTTAATTTCTTTTAAATTAATGTTGCTTTAGACTATTATTTTTTCATTGTCACTCTTCACTTAAAATAGTCTTTTTTTTTAAAAAATTTATGTGTTCAATCTACAAAATTTTTAAAACTTGGTCTTTTCTCATTCTTTATACCTAAGTCAAATAAATTTTAATGGCTTAAAGACACAGCCTAACTTAAACTATGGGTTAACGTTTAAAAAATTAAGATATGATAATTAATATTCAAAACCAAAAAAATAATATCAATTCAAAATTTTACCTATTCAATGACTATTATTAAAATCATGTTTTTTTTTTCAAAAAAACTAAAGAGTATCATAATATTAGTATCTAAATGAAAATATATATAAAAAACATGAATTAAGGTTGAACGCTAAAGTTGAGCTAATTTTCGACCTAAATAAAATTACACAAGTAAAGATTTATTCTAAAAAATCAAAGAAATCTTTAAAAAACTGTAAGAAGAGAAGTAAAGATTAAAATAAATCAACAACAGAGGAAATGTGCCAACTAATTTTTATAATCAGGATCATCAATAGTTTGTACCTCATTATCTACATATAGAAATAATATTATGTGAATTATTTCTGATTATTCAACAATTGTATTAAATAAATATCAACACATGATAATTAACAATTAAAAATAATTTCATTATCGAATATTTGTTTAATGAAACTTTTAATTGGAATAATAGTTTTTGCACCATTTTCAATGTAAAAAACGCAATATAATAATTATTAAAATTATTAAGGTAAATAAAACTAATATATCATAAAGAATAAGGTTTACGTTAAGTATCTTCGTTACCTAACCAACTTTTGGCTCATATAAAGGCTCTCATAGTATTAAGATGAAGTCGAATATGAGAGGACTAATTATCTAACCACTAGTACTAAAAGTGGATTCTAAAGCAATTGTGGATACTAAAGTTGCTTAGAGGTCTATGATCAAATAAGTACCATCTTGTGTCTTCCACCATGATAATACATTGAATTGCACCTTTTCATTCAAGGTTACAATACCTACCTCCAAATAGTTGTCCAACTCCATCCTATTATAAGAAGTCCGAGCCTTTTTTTACTTGATGAATTATTCAAATTCGAGTCTCAAATTAGTTATATCAATAATAGAAGAAGCTGAAGTTGAAGATGATATTAAACTACTGCAATCTTAATATTGTCTAACATTGGTGGACAATCATTAAATAAATCATACTAAAATTGTCTAATGATATCAGTTTATGCTTAACCTTGATCACTATACAACTTTTAATAATAAAAATATTGCCCCACATCTTATGTTATAGCTCTAACATAGAAATGACTTCCATAGTTTGTGATGTTGAAGACCAATAAGAATTGAGTTTCATCATCATTTACTATGTTTGAATTAGGTCAACTCATTAGAATAAAAAATTCAACTCGAGTCTCTTAGTGGAAGTAAAAAATGGTAGTTTACTTACATAGTGCTTGCATTAAGGAGTTTGAGCTTCTTCTTTTCTTTCTTTCTTTTTTTTTTTTTGCTTACTTTTAGCCACATAGGGAAGTTATCTGCATGTGTCTGGCTATTCTTCGATTTCTGCAAAGAAAGGTGGTCCACTTGTTCTAGCAAAGCTTTACGAAAACCCACCGTTACAAAAACCCACTGTAAGAAGCCAATTCTCATCCATATAATTAAACAACCTCAGGCCTCGACATACTCTTTGAATTCCTAGTTGATAAAGCTCACTTGATCTTATACATGTGATTAAAACAAATATGCAAATTTGGTTATTTTGTTCTTGAAAACAACTCAGTAGTATTATAAAATATCTCCAACTCCGTACAAAATGCTTTGGTCAACTCCCATTGCTTTTTAATCGATATATAAGTATATTAAGAATCTCTTTGTCTTAACCTATTGG
>JAOQMP010079917.1:0-18450 GCA_027563575.1 Erythroxylum pedicellare | reverse complement strand
AAATGAGGAAACAAATTATGTTTTCAAAAAGTAGTGATTTTTATATTGATGTTTTATTATGATGCCATGTGAAGTGAAATAGTGATCGTTCGTAGTTTGCCCTTATCGTGAGATATGTACCGGAATGACCTGCGGGCGTCCCGGTGTGTACCCTGCGGTAAGGGGGCGCTACAACCATCCTTCCATCCGCCCACCTCCTTGCCCTTTAGGGGCCCCTTTGGATACCCTTAGGAGATTGGTAGCTGTTGCACGCACTACAGATTCTATCCCCTCCCACATCAGGTTCATATCCTCGCGGACAGACCATGTTGCATTTGACCGAAGCTGTGCCCTAAATTGTTCCATCTTGACCCCTCTTAGTCTCCACCACTTAATTCTAAGATAATGCGGGGTCAATGACTGTGACCTCCATCCTTTAATCCCAAAATTAAGAACTAACAATTTATGTTGAGTTGATATACATGTAGCCGGCAATACTTTGCAATCCTTGCACCATGATCTGGCACCTCTCTTAAAAAGAAGATAATCTATTTATGTCTTGGAGATGCTACTCTGAAAAGTTACCAAGTGCGCTACATTTTTCTAAAAAAGGGAATTAGCGATGACTAACTCATATGCTACGGCCAGGTCCAATAATGCAACCCCTTTATCATTTCTAATGTCGTAACCAAAGCCCCCATGTGCTCCTGTATAACCCTCCGTACCTGCCCCTATATGCTCATTAAAGTCACCACCAATGATGATCTGTTCCGTATCAACAAATTGTTGCAACACCCCCTCTAGCACTTCCCAGAATAGACGTTTTTGTTGTCCGTCTGAACCCGCCTGCGGTGCATACGCACAAACGACATTGAGAACCACATTGCTAACAACAATTTTAGCCACCATAATCCTATCATTGACCCTTATAATCCCCACCACTCTACTTATAAGTTCCTTGCCCACCAGGATTCCCACCCCGTTCTGCTTCCGAGTACTTCCCGAATACCATAGTTTGAAACCTCCTATCTCCTTCGCTTTAGCTCCGGACCATTTGGTCTCCTGAATACAGGCTATGTGTATCCTATACTTGTATAAAATGTCCACTAATTCTAAGGACTTACCCGTCAAGGTCCCAATGTTCCAAGAGCCGAATCTTAATACGTCCACGTCCTGTTTGTCTTGGTCTACTGCACGCACCGACCCGCACGCACTTGTCCCAACCATGCGAAAAGAAGGCATCCGTCCTATCTTGAGCCTACACCCGTCCCTAAGGACGACGTCTGAGGGGCCGCTAAAAATCCGGCCCAAGTACTAACAACAAAAACTAAAGTAAAGTCACCTAGAAGAAAAACAATAAAATAAATAAAAATTAACAATAATAATTAAAAAGAAAATAAAAAGATCAGAATAATGAATAATAATAAAAAATAAATAAATAAAAATAAAAAGATATAAAAATGATGAGAAAACAAAATAAAATAAAAGCGAATAATAATAATAATAATAGTAATAGTAGTAGGAAAAGTATATATCAAAGATAAAAGTATATATAAATCTACAAAATCAGATTAAACTAATAATGCTAATTAAAAAAAAGTACTGATAAAAATACCCAGAACTCAAGATATAGGGAAAATAAATTTCAACAGTACGAATAATACTAAGCCCAAAATACTAATAGTAGTAGTAATAATAATAATAATAATAATAATGATGCTGATACTGATGATGAAAAGAAAAAAACAGTAGAAAAAGGAAGAATAATAATAAAATTTTAACTATAATACGAATAAGAAAAATAATTGCTGACTATGTCTCCTATCAATTAAGGGAGAATATTTTGAATTAATATTTAATTATTTTAACACTCCCTCGCAAGCTGGGAGGTAGATATTATCAACCCCTAGCTTGCTAATAATGTTTTTAAACTGATGTCCACTAAGCCCTTTGGTAAAAATGTCTGCAATTTGATGTTGACTAGATACAAAGGATGTACTAATCAGGCCACTCTTCAGCTTCTCCTTGATAAAATGTTTATCAACTTCAATATGCTTTGTTCTCTTATGCTAGATTGGGTTGTGAGCTATACTTATAACTGATTTATTATCATAATATAGCTTCATAGGTTTTTCCCATCTGACCTTCAGATCATCAAGTAGAATTTTTAGACACAATAACTCACATATTTCTTATGCCATTGCCCTGAACTCAGCTTCTGCACTTGATCTGGCCTCAACCTCCTATTTTTTATTTCTCTATGTTATCAGATTTCCTCCCAAAAAGGTACAGTATCTAGACATTGATCTTCTGTCCATTATTGAATCTGCATAATCTGCATCTGTATAAGCTTCCAAATATATGCTATTTCCTCAGCTGAATAGCACTCCTCTTCCTGATGTTCCCTTTAAATATATAAGAACATGATGGACTGCCAGAAGGTGGCACTCCTTAGGTTTGTGCATGAACTGACTAATTAAACTTACAACAAAGGCTATGTCTGACCTTGCGTGAGACAAGTATATTAGTCGGCCTACTAATCGCTAGTACATCCCAGTGTCCACTGGCGCCTCATCTTCTGCCTCTCCCAGCTTAGTATTTGGGTCAAGGGTGTCCTAATAGGTTTACATCCAGTCAAACCTATCTCTGTTAGTAAATCAATAATATACTTTTGCTGACAGATAAAAATACATCTTCTTGAGTGAGCTACTTCTATCCCCAAGAAGTACTTCAGTTTTCCAAGCTCTTTAATCTCAAATTTTGTTGCCAAATTCCTTTTTAGCCTCTGTTTCTCATTTTCATCATTGCCAGTCATAATTATATCATCAACATAAACTATTAGTATTGTAACTCGCCTTGAAGCTAAATGTTTAACAAAAAGAGTATGATCAGCTTGACTTTTCACATAACCCAAGGTGAGCATACTTAAGCCTATAAAGTGCTTTCTTTAGCTTACACACAGTTCTAACTGGAAGTTCAGTCCCATAACCTGGCGGCACATCCATATAAACCTCTTCCTTTAAGTCACCATGTAAGAAGGCATTCTTGACATCAAACTGCTTTAAATTTCAGTCTAAGTTTGCTGCCAAGGATAATAACACCCGCACAGTATTCATCTTAGCAACTGGAGAAAAGGTCTCCAAATAATCAATTCCATATGACTGTGTGTAACCTTTGGCTACTAGTCTTGTCTTGTGCCTCTCAATTGAACCATCTGCGCTGTATTTGATGGTATAAATCCATCTACAACCTACTGTTTTCTTGTTTCGAGACAACTGCACTAGTTCCCAGGTTTTGTTCCATTCTAGCGCTTCCATCTCCACATTCATAGCTTGTCTCCATTTCTCATCAGTTAAGGCCTCAGTCCATGTGTTGGGTATTTTGTCACCATGTAGATTGATGAGGAAGGTTTTGTGTGATAAGGAAACATTTTTTAGTCACATGGATTATGCTAAGAGATAAAGTGATTTCTTGGTACTCTCTTTTATACCTTTTTGCAAGGCAATGGGTTTATCAATGGTATCACATAAAATAGGCTGCTCAAAAAAAATTTGTATTTTATCATTAGGATCTATTACCTCTAGATTGGAATCCTTGATGGAAATCCTGAACATGCTAAGATGCATAATTGCCTTTTCCTATTCTTGAGTACACTTTGCTAAACTTCTTAAGTACACATGCTAGTTGAGGATTATGAGTGTATGATGCACCTGTTGAGAGATCAGGTAAGTCTGGAGTGAATTGGTCTGGTGCAGGCTACTCTGTAAAGGACTAGTTTGGAGCAGAAATGGGATGATTAGTATCAGCTGGAGAAATGAGCTGGTCTGGAGGAGAAATGGGCTGATTAGTATCAGCTGGAGAAATGGGTTAGTCTGGAGTAGAAATGAGCTGATTAGTATCAGCTGGAGAGATGGACCAAGAAATGGAAAATTTTTCCAAAGAAATGGTAGTATCCTCATCTTCTGAATTTAATGGTACTAATTTCTCCCCTTGAAGATGACAATGAGAATAATAAGGCTCAGTTTCATTAAAGGTGACATCAGCCGAGATAAAGACTTTTTTAGTGGGAGGATGGTAACATTTGTCCCCTTTTTGGGTGGATGAGTATCCCACAAATATACAACGTAGGGCCCTAGCATCCAGCTTGCCTCTACTGGGAGACTAAACATGAACAACGGATGTGCACCTAAATATTATAGGTTATAGGCCGATCTTAACTGGATTATTTGGGTAGAAGGTAGAGAATGTATCAGTAAGACTTTAGTTTCCAAGGCTGTATGATGGCAGTCGATTGATCAAGAAGGCAAAAGTTAGGACTAACTCTCCCATAGCCACCGTGGGACATTGTTATAAAAAAGAAGAGCTCTTGTACAAGCAAGAAGGTGACCATTTTTACGCTCTGCAATACCATTTTGTTGTGGAGTATAGACACAAGAAGACTCATGGATAATGCCCTCCTTTTAAAAGAAAGAAGAAAAGGTCTGACTAAAGTAAATGGAGTAGGCCACTAAGCTTATATGTTAGTCTTCTTTTCTCTCTTTCTTCGATGTAGGACACTCACATGTAGATATTTTCAACTCTCCCCCTCACATGTGAGTCACTTTTTTACTTGGACAATTTGGAGAGGTACGTAAACAATCCTTAGCAGGGCTGGACTTCTGATTAAGGTCAAATAGGCCCCCTTCTAGGGCAAACTATTGCGGGGCTACTTGCTCCATACAGACTTCAAATCCTTCTCCAGTTGCTTAAATGATAGACTCCCTTATGGGGCAAACAGTAGGCCAAGATTTTCATTGACTTTGATACCATAAAGAATTTTTGGTAGAGAGACTGCATTCATTAACTTAATACAACAAGGGGTTATTCCCCTTTGTAAATGTACACGTTTCACCAAAGCAGAAATAATTGCTTTAGTAACTGCCTCTAATAAAAGCAGAAATAACTGCTTTGATAATTGTCTCTAATAACTGCCACCCCTATTTACAGTTACTAAAATAATAACTATCTTTAATAACTGTCTATCTCCCCTATCAATTAAGGGAGAATATTCTGAATTAATATTTAATTATTTTAACAATACAAATCAATTTGATACTAAAATGAAGCAATTTCGATCTAATAATACAAAAGAATATTTAGCCAAAATATATCACCATATTTTCAAAACACAAGATATTATTAGCGAGAAGTTGTTCCCACATTTGCATACAAGGTCAATAGGATGTCTTCACGTGTCTTAGGTTCCAAAACTCCTTCAGTAAGTCTTTCTCGCTTTTATCTAGATGTTAGAACTAATGCTTATGCCTAGGATTATTGGTTGTATTACATTTATTCATGTTCATTATCCTCAACAGGGAAATTTGGAGCCTAGAGCAATCAAATGAGTCTTCCTCATATACTCACCCGGTCAACAACAGTACAAATGTCATCATCCAACTAAAAAAATTTATGTATCTACTGATGTAATATTTATAGAATATGTATCCTATTATTCCCAACCTTATCTTTAGGAAGTGTCTATATCTAGGAAAGACAAGGAAAGAGAAAATAACCTAGAAAATCTGTTTGACATCTCTTTTTCACCATTTTTCCTCTCTACCATCATCCAATTCTAGGATCAAATCATCTAAGTCAAATAGGGAACCTAATCCTATTGAGTCTCTGATGAATGATAAATTTGACACAGATGCTACTATTGATAAAAGGTGATTTAAGATGGTGTATTCAAGAAGGCTAGCTGACGATTCTAACCTGAAGACAGTCCAAGAGTCTACTCCAAATCATTTATCAATAAATGAAGTAAGGGAGATATCTAAACCCATTCAATTTGAAATGTTTAGCAAAAACTAAGACCTAGGATGATGATAGTGATTTACCTATTACTTTGAGAAAAGGAACTCGAAAATGTACCAAGCAACCTTTGTATCCTTTACCCCATATTATTGTATCCTTGCATATATTTTCACCTTCCTACAAAACCAACCTTATTAACCTAAATCCTATTCCGATAACTAAAACTTTATTCGAGGCATTATCCAAAAAAGAATGGAGGAAAGCCAAGAGAGTTAAGATGAATGCATTAGAAAAAAATTGAACCTGGGAGATAGTAAAATTGTTGAAGGAAAAGAAACTAGTGAGATGTAAATGGGTAGTCACCTTGAATTGAGACCTTTGCCCTTATTGAAAAAATGAATATGGAAAGTCATTTTATCCTTAGCATCTAACTTGATTGGGAATTACAACAATTTGATATAAGAAACACATTTCTTCATAGTGACCTAGAAGTAGAAATATAAATAGATGTTCCTCTTGCGATGACAATATGACATATAATAAAGTTTGCAAGTTGAAAAAGGCTCTCTATGGTCTGAAGCAATCACCGAGGAAATGATTTGTTGGATTTGCTAACATAATGATAACTATGGGATAACAAAGCCAAAGTGATCATATATATTTATTAAACATTCAAACTCAAAGGGAGTTATGTCATTAAGAGTTTGCATGTTTGAAGATCTCATTTAAAGATGCTAGCTGCTGAAGTAAACTGAAGCTTAAAAGCTTCAGTGTAAGGGAGGAATTATTTTTAAAAAATGATATTTTGTTTTACTCTTTTACTGCACATGTTTTCTCTTTGTGGGTTTGTTTAATTGACCCAGTCTTTCTTATAAAGTCTCTACAAGTCTATGCAATAAAGATATGAGAAAAAGAATTTTCTCTACATGTTCGTGCCTCTCTTTCTTTTACCAACCCTTGCTTTCTTTCTTTTTTTTAGACAACACATAGATTAGTGCAAGTGTACGGTCATCCAAGCCAGATTAAAGAATTAGACACAAGAAAGACAATATAGGCAAACGTGAATAATAGGATCTTAGCATCAGTTATAATATGAAGAAACAGTGGAGATCAAGCTCGAGAAAAAAGGAAAAAAGAAAAAGAGGCCATAACGAGATGTTCTTTTTAAACATCGAAAAACTCTTTTTTTACTGTAATTAAATGATTAAAGGATGATCGATGCCTAAATTAAGTGAGATGATTTACTATAAAACTTACATAAAAGCTAGTGATTGAGAGGTATTGAAAAGAGCCATTGATTGAGAGGTATTGAAAAGAGCTAAGCATCTAACAATATTTAGTAGCCATCATCAAGTTTTTTAGAAAGAGATCACTAATGTATTTTCACTAGTATTTTTTTAAAACACCATACAATATTTGAGTTGTTTCAATTCCCAAACAATAGCTTAATTAATTTTTTTAATTGAAAATATTTCATTTACTATAGCTCACTATTATAAAATATACAAAAAGATGAGATAGACTACATTGAATCTTGTCTGTCTCCAGATTGAACAGAAGGTACATAGAGATGTCAATGGGACGTCATTTTGGAAGTAACGATAGGGGCCACAGGTCGGGAAGGACCTCCCCGTGGCCCTCTCAAACTTAGCAACCTGGCCAGGCCCTTTTTGACATCTTTAAAGGTACATAGACTAAAGAAGAGTTCTAGAGAGTCATCATGTTATAGTATTCAACCTTCCAACATTTAGAGATACCAACATGTTCTCATGCTTAATGTCAACAAATGATCAGCTTTCCTTGGTACTACTGTTGTTCGAATTGCTTTCAAAATCTTGTCTGCTAACTGATGCTTGTCTTCTTCGACTTGTTTATATACTCGACAATTCCTTTCTTTCCAAATCAGATAAATGGAACTGATGAAGGCAAAGGATAGTGTATTCTTCCCAGATTTCGTCCAATTGATAAACCAACTCAAAGTTCTGTCCCAATCAAACATATGGCTAACAACACCCACTATATACTAGATTATACTCCAAATAGATTTGGAATAAGTACAACTGAAAAAAATTGATTTCTGTCCTCATCAGCAGTATTACAAAGAACACAACCCTTATCAGACGTATTAAACCATCTCCATTTAGTTCTAACCTGGTTTTTGATGGCTAGCCAAGCAATGACAGATACTTGGTGTTTTTCCAGATGAGCTCAAACCAAGGGACTTGTCTTATATCATCCTTGAAAATGTAGTGACAAGATTCATTAGTGAAGAAACCTTTTGGGTTAGGTAACTAGCAGATGGAATCAGCTATCAAAGTATCCCCTAGGTGGGAAAGGTGCTCCTGTAGAAGTGAAAACCCCCTAAAATGACTCGTCCAACCTCCATCCTCTATTAGATCATAAACACGGGCAACCATCGGCAATTGGTGTTGCAAGTGAGAGTATATTGGGTGATCTATTAAGGTGCTAATCTCTATCCAATTATCGAACTAGACCCAAGTATCCCTCCCACCATAGATACGATGTTTAATATCGGTGGGTAAAGTAGTTGTCTGAGCTTCAGCAACTCATTGAAAAACCAGGAATGATGGTGAAAGCTGTCTATCTGCCAAAAGTTACAGCTATGGAGGTGGACTTGATGGACCCATTGTGTCCATAACGCTTCCTTTTTCGAAACCAGTCGCCACAGTTTTTTACTGAGTAAGACTTTTTGCATAAAACTAGTAGATGGGTTGTTAAGACCACCGACTTTCTTTAGGGTAGTAACATCGTTCCACTTAACTTTGGCATTTTTCCCTGTATTATATCTTCCAGACCATAAAAAAGATTTTAGCAGTCGATCTATCTCCTTGACAATTTTTCTCTACAGATCCGTGTGGGCTATCCAATGTGTATGAAGGCTACTTAGTACAGAAATAATTATAGTGATAAGCCCCGTATAGGAGAGGAACTGGTTTTTCCAAGAGAGAACTTTGGTTTTGATTCTCTCTAAAATTGGAATACAATTGTCATATTTTAACTTAGAAGGAGAAATTGTTACCCCGAGGTATCTCATAACTGGGGCCTGGATAGTGAGCCCTGTTGCTCTGCTAAAATCATTAGGATTCTGCACATTTGTCGATAGCATCATACAACTTTTCTCTATAGTGATTCTAAGGTCAGACCATTTCGAGAAAGTCTTCGAGTTCATTAGGATATTCATCGATGTTATATCAGCAGCACAAAATAGCATGAGGTCATCTGCAAAACTGAGGTGTATGAGTTTAAACTCTTGACATTTTTAGTGATACTGGAAATGACCATTGGATATAGTTAAAAATCCGATGAGTCTGGACAATCCTTCCATAACCAAGGAAAATATATAAGGGGATAGTGAATCACCTTGTCTCAGTCCTTTAGCATTCTTAAAGGTCTTGGAAGAAATTCCATTAACCAACACACTTAAGGTAGGAGTATGAATGCATTATCATAATCCAATTTACGAAGACCGCAAGGTGTCTCAAATTTTCATAAAGGTTCTCACAAAACTCTAATTGACCGTATCATAAGCATTGTAGAAGTCGATTTTCAACATACAACCCTTTATTAGGCAACCAGAAAAATAATCTTTCACCAATTCTTGTAACAGAAGGATGTTATCTCCTATATTCCCGTTAAGAACATACGCACCTTGGATGAGTTCAATTGTTTCCGTAAGTAATCCTTTCAACCTATCTATCAGTAATTTTGCAATCACCTTGTATATTTGGTTGTAGTATGAGATGGGACGAAACTAGGGATGACAATAGGTAGGGTTCGGTTCGGGTATTACTCTACCCATATCCATATCTACTTTTTATGACTCAACTCATATTCATCAATTTTTACGATTTACTACCCATATCTAAATCCATTGGATTGTTCGGGTTTTTGAATATCCATCGATTTGTATAAAAATATAACTTCTAAATAGAAAATATAAAGAGTATATTTTTGCGAATGCTCCAAGTCAAAATTACTTTAATAATAATAAGTCAAGATTTTGATTTGTATGTCTTAAAAATTCATAAAACTGGAATAATAAAAATCATAATGTCTAGTGCAAAGACAACATATATTTTTCACAATCAATAACTGGAACAAAGACTGAAATATTCAAAGTTTCAAACTGTCTTTGTGTGAATTCCACAGCATTTAAAACCCCATCTTCATATCATTTGCAATATTATCATCCTATAAGAAAATAAAATATGATGAAAAAGACGAGAACTGAGGAGTAAAGTGGGGATTTTAAAGTTGTTTCTTCTCAGAAAATATTAATATTTTATTATATTTAACCATAAATATTCAAGAAAAAGTAGAAAAATAGAGTTAATAAAAAAGGATAGGATATGGGTATCCATCGGTTCGGGTTATCACTAGACCCATATCCAAATCCATATCCACATCCATTTTTTAGCATCCATTTAAAATCCATTTTTTAGCCTGCATGTATATTTTTTCAGGTCAAATAGTGCAGATATTAATCAAGTTGAAAACCCACTACCATCCTTAAACGAAACTCCCAAATATTAAGGGGATGTTTTTCTATAAAGTGTTGATCATTTCCTGCAACATTCTCACATTCTGGAAATATTCCAAGATTGCTTCAACTACAGATTGGCTCGTGATATCCCATGTTTGTTAAAAAAAAACTAGCTATAAACCCATTCGGGCCTAGGGCTTTGATATAATTTAAAGAATGTGGTTTTTATGTCACTAATAGAGAATGGAGATATTAGTAATGCCTTTCGATCCTCCCTTATGGCCCTCTCCAGTATCTTCTTCATATTGGCCGATGGTAGTGCCACCACCTTTGGACCCATCAATTGTGAAAAGTAGGATCTAGCCATCTCCAGAATAATTTCCTGATCAGTTTGTAATTTGCCATTACTATCTAGTAAGTGAACAACTCTATTGTAGTTATGTTTGGCTAAAATAGATGCATGGAAAAACTTAGTGTTTTCATCTCCTTCTCTAAGCTAATTTACCCTTGCTTTCTGCCTTTAGATGGAGTTTTGTAATTCTAAAGCCTATAGATACTCTGTCATTAAACTATGTTCCTTCACTCTATCGTTCATATCATCTGGATAAGCATAGCAAGCATCTTATGCTTGTTGTACCTGCATTTCCAACAACGACAAATTTTAATTTTTATTACAAGTGAAGTTCTTTAATGCATTCTTTACCTTTCTAAATTTTTATATCAATTGAAATGACTTATACCCTTAGATCCCTTGCTGTCAACAATGGATAATGAATTCTTGAAATCCCTCCATTTGAAGAACGCCATTAAAGAATAAAAAAGGAGCACCCCTTCTCCTAACCTCAACACAATATTGAATAAGTCGAAAATAATTTTTGTTATTTTATCTTGAAATTTGGAGGATCCGAATGGCAACCCGACCCAATAAGCTCTCAGTGTGCCCAAATTGGAGAAAAACATAAATCTATCTTAAAAACGGACCTATTTTGATTGCACCAGTTCGGTTAGAACGGTTTGGTTAGGGGCACACAAGGGGTTTATTATTTAAAGAAAAAAACCTAGATGTATGGATTTCATTTGTATCGGTTTCTTCATAGTGAAATTCTCTCTGCTCTTGCCTGAGGACGTAGGCAACATTGGCCGAATGTTGGACCTCGAACGTTTCATAGAAGTTAGAACTATTTGAATGAGAAATTTTGGAGATTAGTCATGAGTAAAGAACAAATGATGAAAATTTGTGAACCAAGAAATGATAGGCAAGGGTAAAGTAGTGAATGAGAAATGTGGATATGTCCAAGTTTTGCTTTGGTGTGTCTGGTGGATAAAAGATTTTGAAGTGAGAAGAATTAAGGTGAAAGTTAGAAGTAAAATGAAAGCAAAAATGAAGTTGCAATTGTGTAATAAGTTAATGAAGAATATGTACATATGTATATATTATGTTGTTGGTACTCATGATTAATCATGGACTATAAATTTCTTTATAGGTGTTATTGATTTGAAATGAAGTTGAGAATGAGGAGTAAATGAAGTAGAAAAGGTGATCTTAGTATGATTTGTGTTAAAATGTTTATAGAGTATGCTTCAGTCTTTTAGTTACAACGTTTTCTCTAGTTATTCAAATGAGAAGATTCTTTGTTTGGTTCAAACTAGAAACATATGGCTACATTTCTTATGAAGATATCGAATTTCAATTCTGCCTCTAAGAGTCTCAAAATTTGTCATGAATTGAGAACTGAGTGTAGTACTTTGGTAGATGAATGTAAAATTCGTCTTTGTACTTTAAAGGAAAATTTGGGATTGATATAGATAGATTTTGGCAAAGTTGCCTCTTGAAGTTGTAGATCATTCTATTTTCTTTCTAACGGTATATAGCATGAAATTTTTAGACATTAGAGTCAAAATTTATGACCCTTATAAGTGGAGATGCTCAGGAGTGTAGTCTGCTTCTTCTCATGTTAACCTTCTACTTCTTCTCAGGTTGACTTTTGCTTCTTCTTACGTTTACCTTCTGCTTCTTCTTAGTGACCGTTCATGAACTTCTTCTTAGTGACTGTTCATGAACTTCTTCTTAGTGATTCATGAACTTCTTCTTAGTGATTCATGAACTTATTCTTAGTGACTGTTCATGAACTTCTTCTTAGTGATTCATGAACTTCTGCTTAGTGTCCGTTATGAACTTCTTCTTTGTGACTGTTCATGAACTTCTTCTTAGTGACCTTTCATGAACTTCTTCTTAGTGACTGTTCATGAACTTCTTCTTAGTGATTCATGAACTTCTTCTTAGTGACTGTTCATGAACTTTTTCTTAGTAACTATTCATGAACTTCTTCTTAGTGATTCATGAACTTCTTCTTAGTGACTATTCATGAACTTCTTCTTAGTGATTCATGAACTTCTTCTTAGTCTTGAACTTCTTCTTAGTTACTGTTCATCTTATATTTTTTGTTCCATTTTTCATCCTTCATAAGATAGAATTTGTCTTCAAGGTCTCATAAGGGTTGTATCTCTTGAAGTCCTCTTTCAAACCATCTAAAGAACACTTAAATCAGATAATTATAGAGAAAGTTATACGAATTGTCCCATGATAGGTTCAATATGATTGAGGATAAAACCAGATTGGATTCTTTTGGCCATAACTTCTTCTCTAGACACTCAAATGACTTGATTCTTGAACCATTGGAATCTTGAGACAGTCCTATACATCTCCACCAAAAATCCTAGCTATCTGAAATGAAGTGAGGGATGTTGAGTGAAAAAGTGAGACTGGTACAATGTGTGTGTTTTTAAATACTATGAACTGGTATTATTCTACTAAATGTGCTTCAGTGTTTTGATGATTTCTAGATCATTAGAGCTCTGAATAAGAAAATTCTTGTTTCAAGCTAAACTAGAGACATGGAGATACAAATGGTATGAAGAAGTTGAAATCTAATTCGGTTTCTAAGATGTTTAAATTTCAGATAGAAGTTGTTTATAGTATACTGATTTGGACAAGAGCAGTCCAAAAATGTTTGAAGTGTATCTTTCAAAGTACTTGACCAAATGAATTGATTTTTATGTCCTTGGGAACTTAAGACAAGGAAGAACACTTTTCTAGAAGAAATAGTTGTGTCAGAATATTCAAGGGTACTTTTGGCAAGACACTTAAGTATAAAAGACATAACGCACAAATGGAAGGGCAAATGGGATAATTCTTAATCATTAAGGGCATAATTGGAAGAAGAAGTGTTGTCTTGCTTATAAATGAAGAAGAAAAACGTGAATGAAAGGATAAGCAGAAGAGAAGAACAAAACTTTAAGAGAAAAGAGAGAATGTCATGAAAAAGAGAGAGAAATACAAAGAAAAGAAGAGCATGAGAGAAAGAAGAGAAAACAAGCTAGGGTTTGACTTTTCTTAGTCTTCAAGAGAGATTTTGGAGTTGTTCAAGAAAGGAAAAAGGTAAAGGAAGAAAAGAGCTTCCATTTGAGCTAAAGATCCCTTCATTTGCTGAAGAATGAAGGTAAGATCATTTTGAAACTTTTGGATTTTTGAAAGGATTTTGGTTCATGGCGTTTAGAAAATGTTTGGGTTTAAGTATTATAGAATCAATTTTAACGATTGTGCTTTGAGGGATTTTCAATTGAAAACCCTATTGAGTGAGATTTTTGTTATTGTATAAAGGGATCAAGAGAGGCAAGAGGAACAAGAAAATAAGCATTTTGAGCAAGTCTATAAGCAAGGAAACCAAGGTGGGTACATATCTATAATAGAGTGAATAAGCCACTACTGCTTTCTTAAAGCAAAGAAGTTTACTGATTTCAATTGCATCATAAGTGTTGCATCTTTTGCTTTTTCATGATTTGTGAAATCTACTATATGTTTGCTATATGAACTGTGTAATGGTTTATAAAGAGATTTTTCAAGTGATTTTTGAAAAGGATAGCAAGTTTATGAAATCAAGTTTTGAAAGTGCATATGAAATATTATCTGCTCATGAAACTCAAATTTTCAATAAGTGTCATTTTGGGCAACACAAGTTTACAAGTTTTGAAATATATGTGTTATGTGGGTTTGTGGTGATCCCTCAAGAACCGTCATGTGCACGTTGACCCAAGTATAAGGCTTCTCTCGCCCGCCCGCTAGTGGCACAAAGCTCCTTCAAGGACTCTCTCAAGCCCGCTAGTGTGTCATGTTTTGGATCCACCCAAACCATTCTGATATGCTTATGTGCTCATGGTATGTTTGACATGATGGATGCATACATGATTTGTACTATTGTAAAATTTTGACAAGTTAAGAATTTCATGAAACAAGTGTTAGATGAGTTTAATTGCGAAATTTCTATGGTTTCAAAAAAAAATGTACAATGGCAATGAGTTCTGAAAAAGGTTTTGCTTATCTTCTTTTTATTATAAACTATCACCCACAAGCTTTCAAGCGCCCCCGCTTCCTATCCCCACCTTCAGGTGATGAGGAAGAGATTGAGTAATCAAGAGTATAAGGAAGTTACTTCAAATTCTGCATATCTTGGAGTTTAAGTTATCTTTGTATAATCTAAGGATTAGTCACATTTCAAGAATATATAGTTCCTGTAAAGTTTGCAATTCGAGATTTCGGATTATGTTGTAAAATAGCTTGAAAAGCCATTATAGCTTTGTAAAACCCTTTTGTTTTGAGAGTATTGAAATGTAAATGGCGGAAAAAAGAAAAAAAATTATTAGTATGTAGTGTATTAAAGAGTATGGTGTAGTAAAGATACGCTCAAGACTTCTGATATTCTCAAGAGGATAGGTTTCGGAAACCGGTGCCCAATAGTTATGGTATCAGAGTATGAGTACCTTGAAATCCTTAATTATGGCTTGTTCAAATATGCCTCTCCTCTTGCTCCTCTTGTCCTTCTTGATCCCCTCAAATCTTCACCAAATGAAGAAATGCTTAGTTCAAAAGAAAGCTCTTATCTTCCTCTACCTTTTTCCTTTCTTGCACAACACCCAAATCTCTCTAGAAGGCTTAGAAAAGATGAAACCCTAGCTCAACTCTCTTCTTTCCTCTCAACCCCTGAAACCTCTCTTCTTCCTCTCTTTGGTTTTGTTATTTCACTTCCTTGTCTCCCATTTTCATTTTTCCCCCTCTTAAGGAAGGAAACAACACTTGTTTCTTCCCATTTTACCCTTAATGAATGATAAAAGTCCACCTTGCTCTTCCTTTAATGCCTTATGGTTTTTTAACTTAAGTGACTTGCTAAAATTGGCCTTACAGTCTCCCACTACTTTAATAGCTCAAGGCCCTTAACCTATACCATATTATCTTACCCACACTAAAATGCTAATTTATTTCCAACGTAAATTAATCTATCAAGACCCCAAAATTAATCTAATCATGCTTATATAAAAAATATTCAGGTGCCAACATTTCTCCCCCTCTTAAAAGAATTTTGTCCTCGAAATTCTTACCTGAGTGATTGAAGAGGTGTGGATACTTTTTCCTCATGGCCTCTAAGGGCTCCCATGTGGCCTCTTCCACGGAATGGTTTTTCCATAAGACTTTGACCAGTTGAACTGTCTTGTTCCTGAGGACCTTTTCCTTGGTGTTTAAGATCTCCACTAGAATCTCCTCATAAATCAGATCATCTCACAACTGAACCTCAGTGGTCTGAATGACGTGGGAGGGGTCTGATCTATATCTCCTCAGTATGGAAACATGAAAAACATCATGAATCTGTGATAATTCTGGTGGCAACGCAACCTATAGGCTAGCGGTCCAATCCTCTTAAAAATCTCATAAGGGCCCACATATCTTGGACTTAACTTGCCTTTCTTGCCAAACCTCATAACTCCTTTCCAAGGAGATGTCTTTAGGAAGACCTTCTCACTGACTTCGTACTCCATCTCCTTTCGGTGTGCGTCAGCATAAATTTTCATTCTATCTTGCGCTACCTTAAGCCGTTGCTTAACTAAGTTGACCTTGTCTACTGTCATCTGAGGTTACTCTGGTCCTATCAGTTTCCTTTCTCCTTCTTCATCCCAACATATACATTTCTTTCCATACATTGCTTCATATGGAGCCATCTAAATGATCGAATGGTACGAATTATTATAAGCAAATTCGACCAATGGCAAATGCTCATCCGAAGCTCTGTTGAAATCCATCACACATGCTCTAACCATTCCCTCAAAGTTTCGAATGGTCCTCTCAGATTGATCATCTTTCTGGTGGTGAAAAGCAATGCTAAAATTCAACTTAGTTCCTAGAGCCTCTTGTAAGCTTCCCTAGAATCTTGAAGTGAATCGAGGATCCTTATCAGAAACTATAGAATCTGGAATCCTATGTAATCATACTATCTTATCAATATATTTCTTTTCCAGTACATGCAGGGAATTAGTCTGTTTAATTGCCAGAAAATGGGCTAACTTCATTAAACGATCAATAATTACCCATATGGCATCATGCTTCCTACTGGTCTTGTGCAAACCCATCAGAAAATCCATGGTCACTCTTTGCTACTTACATTCAGGAATGGACAATAGCCTTAACTTGCTTGAAGGTGCCTGGTGTTCAGCCTTAACTTACTGACACACTAGACACTTACTCATATATTCGGCTACATCTCTCTTCATGCCTTTCCACCAGAAATGCTCTTTCAGATTTCTATACATCATAGTGCTACTTGGGTGCATGGCATAAGGTGTATTATGTGCCTCATCAAGTATCTCATTCTTTACTTCCTTGACATTTGGGATACAAAGTCTATTCCCTACGACCATATGTCCATCGTCCCTCACTATCACTTTAGATTTCTTGCCATTTAGAATTTCTTCTCAGAGCTTACTCAATTCTGCATCCTATGCTTGTAACTCTTTAACTTTCGCTCTGAGTATCAGTCTCACTCTGAAAGTAGCAACAATACATTAAGGTTCCTCCTATTTTAAACTTATCCTAAGCTTAGCCACCTCTTCCAATAGTGGCAGATAAACCGTTTGAATATGAGCTATAGAGGACTTCCTACTCAAGGCATCTGCTACCACATTCGCCTTTCCTGGATGGTACTCAATCAACAGATCATAATCCTTAAGCAACTCTAACCACCTTCTTTGTCTGAAATTCAGTTCCTTTTGGCTCAACAAATAAAAATCCTCGTTTGAACCCCATACAAATAATGTCTCCAAATCTTCAGGGAAAAAATTATTGCTGCTAACTCCAAATCATGGGTAGGGCAATTCAGTTCATAAGGCTTTAGCTATCGCGAGGCGTAAGCTATTACCTTGTCTTCTTGCATTAACACACAACCCAAACCCTTTCTCGAAGCGTCACTGTATACTGTATAACTTTTATCTCCTATAGGCAGGGCGCGCGCTGGTCAATCTGTGCTTAAGCTCCTTAAAGATCTTCTGACATTCCTCACTCCAGATAAATGTCTGAGTCTTCCTCAATAACTTAGTCATCGGAGCAGCTATCTTAGAGAATCCCTCAACGAATCTCCTATAATCTCCTGCTAAACCTAGAAAACTCCTCACCTCTGTTACTGTCTGAGGTGTATGTCAATTTTCCACTGCTTCAACCTTTCTTGGATCAACATGTACCCCATCTTTCGAAATCACATGCCCAAGGAATATCACTTCGTGAAGCTAAAACTCACATTTGCTGAATTTGGCATAAAGTTCCCTCTTCCTCAATGTCTGCAACACAATCTTGATGCTCCTCTTATTCTCCTTCACTCTTGGAATATACTAGAATGTCATCGATAAATACTATGAAAAACTAATCTAGATATTCCTTAAAAACCCTATTCATAAGATCCATAAAAGTAGCTGGAGCATTGGTCAATCTAAAAGGCATGCTTAAAAACTCATAATGTCCATACCGTGTCCTGAAGACTGTCTTGTTTACATCAAACTCCTTGATTCTGAGCTGATGATAGCCTGACCTGAGATCAATTTTTGAGAAGACCCTTGCTCCCCGAAGTTGGTCAAACAGATTATCAATTTAAGGCAGAGGATACTTGTTTTTAATAGTCACCTTGTTGAGTCTCTGATAATCAATGCACATGCGCCATGTTCCATGTAACATCCCATTACTTGTGGGAAGGGTAGAATAGTAATTTTGAGTGGTCAGTGGGTGTTTAGAAATGCTTGATATGTTCATGCATACACATACATGTGAATAGTGAATTTTGCACATGAAAAATGACTGTACA
>JAOQMP010079902.1:0-18454 GCA_027563575.1 Erythroxylum pedicellare | reverse complement strand
ATCCCAATAACACATTGAATATCCAACACTTGATTAAACTCTAATCAAGAATGTTCAACTACAAATTACAAATCCTACACCTAGGAGTTCATATTAATATAGCTGAACATGGAATAAACTACTCCCCTTTGAGGCCCATTGAACTCTAGCCATTGCTACATCTTCAAGAGGATAGAGGTGCCTAGCCAAGCATAACTCTAGGAGATTTCACCACCGGGAACCCACTGGAAGCATCCATGGTAGTATTTATTGGTGAAGGAGTAGAACATTGATGTGGATGAGAGGGGATGAAGGTGTGTAGAAGAATTGTCTTCCGAAGGTAAAGAAAGTAAGTGTCTATCCTCCCCAAAAATGTCAGCTATCTCCCCCTTCTTAACCTAAAATAAGTAGGTTTTAGAAAAATGGGTTATGGTTCGAGTTGCACAGTGGGTAAACTTCCAAAAATGGTTCGGGTATTTGAAGGTTTGCCATAGAGACAGATGAGTTCACCGCAACGAACTTTTCTCGAAAGTTTTTGTTTGGAGTTTTTTTTCCACCGCAGCGACGTGAACTTCACGCCGCGACGAACTTTTCTCGAAAGTTTTCTTGAATAATCTACTAAGTTCACCGCGGTGACGTGATCTCACGCCAAGGTAAAATTATCCCGAAAAGTCTTTGCTTGGGTTCTTTATACTTCGCCCTGGCGTAACATCACCTCTTACCGTGGCGAACTTCCTGTTGCTTTGACTTGTTGACTTATCATTTTCAGCCTTCGCTCCTTACTTCACTCCTTGCCTCTACTTCTTTGAGTGTCCTACAATAAACAAATAGTAGTTTGCAGTACCAATTGTTCTTAGAAAAATTAATTTAGTGCAATTGATAATAATTTGTGGCAATTTTACTCTCAAACTACATAAAGTAAAGGCAAGCACTCAAGAGTCAAATTAAGCATAAAATTTAAAAATAAGAGCCAAGAAGTGTAGTAAAAACCATGAAAATGTCACCAATTTATATAAGAAACTTTGGTTCAATCAACATGTGTTGTTGGCATATAAGCCATTTATCTCCTCCTTAAGCTGTCACATGTCTCCTAATTACTAGTTCATTTTCCATTCAATCATGCTGCCATTTGTTAACTAATTACCTATGCCAAATGTTACCTAATTATTTGTCCATTTGTTACTAAATCATGTTGCCATTTATTTCATAGGCTTAGTCATCCTAATTTTCTATGTGTCAATTTGTCTTGCCACTTGGTATTTTCCAATTCCAAATATACATATTAATTCATCACTTTTCTAATGGTAACAATTAATTCCAATTTACTACTTGTAACCAATCAAACTAAAATTTAATACATTAACAATACACAATTTACTTCAAGATCATTTTAAACCTTTTATACCTCGAAATATGTCAATTGAGTGCATATACTATCTTTGCAATGTGTACAAAATCATAATTCATATATGTATACTATTGATATGCATGTGAATGAAATGCATTTCATGAATGCTAAAATGATTTGACTTACATGTAATAATCTAAAGTTCTAACCTTTAGTACAGTAGTGGTGTGTTACATAGCGTCTTTACCAACAGTCTATTTTCCCCACCTATCATATGCCAAGGGATTGTTTTTGCATAAAAGTTACCTAGTGACTGAGGCAATAAGTTATTTTCTCACCCAAAAGTGCCTAGCAATGGTATAAAGAACCTGTTTTCTTATCGAAGGCACGTAATGACCTTGCTATTAGGTTATTTTTCCCATCGTAGGTGTGTCAACAGACTATTTTCCCTACAATTGGGCCAACTGATTGTTTTCCTTAATGAAGGTGTGTCAACGAGTTGTTTCATAACCAAAGCTACTCAGAAATTATGCCAACAAGTTGTTTTTCCCACCGAAGGTTTACCAATGCGCTATTTTCTCGCCAAAGTTCCTAACATCCCTAACAATAGGCTATTTTTCCTACCAAATGTGTTCTAAAGTGCTATTTTCTCTTTGATGATGCTTGGTGACCTTGCCATTAGGCTATTTTCCAATTGATCATATGCCAATGGTTTGTCTTTCCTATAAAAGGTGTCCCAATTGGTTGTTTTCTAACCATGGTTGCCTAGTCACCTTGCCAATATGTGGAGTTTCCTAACAAATGTGTGCCAACAAGCTGTTTTCTTACCGAAATTCCTTGGCGACCACACTAACGGATAAATTTTCCCACTTATGGTGTGCTAACAAGTTGTTTTCTCATTGAAGGTGATTAGAAAGTGTGCCAACAGATTGTTTTTCCTATTAAATGTTTGCCAACGGACTATTTTCATATTAAAGGTGCCCAACATCCATGACAATGGGTTGTCTTTCCTAACAAATGTGTGCTTTTTTCACTGAAGGTCCTCAGTGACCTTGCCAATAGGCTATTTTCTAAACAAAGTTGCCTAGCGATTATCCCTAGTTATAGGATTAATAAGATAGGACATTATTAATCCGAATAGACTAGCACATGTTATACTTCTTGATTTGATCAAGCAATGGATCTCACAAACTATAAGCATGAGATGTTTAGAGTTAACATATGGATGCTTACTAAGAGTAGTAAATACATCGGATGACTTGCTATGAGATTATCATATGGATGATCTATCAAATGTCAATGATTACTCTCCTCATAACAATGGTACAAAAATCCTTAGACTTGAGGTACTCAAGGATATCTTGGACACTGATCCTGTGCTTTGACAACATTCCTTGTTACCTCAAGACGAGTTCACTCATAGGGTGGTTAATCGGTACAAATATTGGTATTCAAATGTAATTAGGTAGTCAATAAAGGATTCACCACTCTTGATAGAATTAGAAGATACCTATGGCCTCTTGAGGGGTTATTACTCAGGAGTCTCTAACTAAAGCAAATATGTGTCATGAAGAGAGTCTTCAATGACATAGAGAGTAATGAGATCCCCAGGATAAGAATTAACATCATTCGGACTAGATGTGACATGGTCAGTCTAGTGGGATTTGACACAAAGACCATACTTTGAACCAAGTGCTGTATAGAATGGTGAAGGGACAAATTGCATGGTAATCGACTATATAAGGTTTCATAGGTCAGATAATTAACTATGGAAGAGTTTGTGTGTTAATCCACTTATATTACAGTAAATTGGCATCATGAAACCCTTCATGATTTGCTTAAATTAAGAGTTAATTCAAGTGCTCAAAATAATCGATAACCTAAGGGTCACACGCATAAAAGATTGGATGAAAAACAAAGTGTGTATGACTATTGTTACATATATGAGTTCTTCACTTATATAGAAGAACATAATCAATAAAAAACACACTTAGTTAAAGGATAAGGGGTCTAGAGGAGTTCTAGAGTAAGAGAGAACTAGTCTTGAGTCTACTTCATGTAATTTATGGAATTGATGCATGAATCTAATTGTATGTAAGATATTCTTGATCTATCTCCCCATTTGAGCATCTACTAGAACTCATCAAGTTTGGTAGTCTAACCACCTTTGCAAATTGCTTATTCTTCATCTTTTCGTGTTCTTGGTGATCAAGGAAGGGTTTGGTGTTTTCTACAACCCAAACAAGGAGAAGAATCAAGGAAGGAGGAGTATCAAAAAGGCACAAGTGTGTAAATTCCATGTTCTTATGATTTGTCTATGCATGTATCTGTGTTTCTGGAATTTTGGGGAACTCATGGGTAGGAATTTAGATTCTGACTCTTCTGCTACATTTTTATGCAAGTGATGCATGAATCCATGTCTCCCCCCATCATTGGTATTAGAGTAAGGTCACGTATGTGTTAGATGATGTATTAAACATGTATAAAGTGCTTGCTGGGTTGTGACTGACATACGTATTGATTTGGAAAACTTCATATAAATTCTAGAATTTTTTTCTAGTTTTCTCTGACATAAATGTTTACAAGATGTTGCATAATGTTTCTGTCAAAGTAAATTGCAATTGAATTTCATTTGTGATTTTATTTCAAATTTATATCTAGTCGTTTCATAGATGGTTTCTGGGAATTTTTGAAAACTGAATGCATGTGTTGATTTTGAAATTTTTGTAATAATTTTAGAATTTTTTTTTGTTTTTGTCACAGAAATGTTTATAAGCTGTTATTTTATGTCTCTATTAAATGAAATTTCAATTGAATGTCAACTATTTTATTACAAATTTAGTTTTAGTTTAGTGCATGTATGAAATTCTATAAATCTGATGAACTTGCATGCTTTTAAATTCCATATTAAATTTTATAAAAATTATTTTTCTGAATTTTCTGCATGGACATGGGAGATAAGATGTTTCCACACGTATGAGATGCATGACAATTGTCATTATAGTGATTATCTTATTCATGCATGATCTAAAGTATGACTAGTGTTAGAAGTAATATGACAAGTGTCATAGACATGTGATTTGCTAGCTAATTCCACTAAGTGAATAACTAATTCTTAGGAATTATATTCTGGAATCTTTTATTAGACACATTTAGAATGTGTATAAGAGTCTAGATTTTTCCAAATTTAATTGATTTTGATTCAATTTATAAATCAAGTCAAAGTCAACATTTGTCAGTTTTTTGAAAACTGTTGGAGTTAACTTATTTAATGACTTATATGTATGTATTTCGGTTATAGGACCTTAATAAAGTTTTTATGAGATAAGAATTGTATTATTTTGATGCTAGTAGCATGCTAAGTGCATGTGCTTGAAATTAGGGTTTTGGAAATTTTCTGGACATCAAATCAGTCCTTTTAGTGTCTACTAGGTTAACTTATTTATCTTGATGATTTTGATCGTCAAGATATTTTTGGCTTGTGTCGAAATTGTCTAGATAAATTTGAGATGACCTAGGGATATTATAGAAGACTAATTGATGTTTGGGAATTTTGGAAACCTTAGGGATTAATTTAGAATTAATCCATGTATAGCATAGCATTTCTAGTGTGACTAGAAAAAGGCATTTGTACTAGGATTAAAGTTTTTAATTTGAACATCAAAATAATTGAAATTTAGAGTTCCTAATCGAATCACATTCATAATTCGAATTAGGCGAGACCAACACTAGTACCCAATTCGATTCAAGAGTTGAATTGAATCACAAACTTTACTTGCATAGTCAAGTTAAAACCAAAATTTAACCTCCTTTATGTGATACATACATTAAATGCATTTTAAGAGTGGTTATGGACATAGGCTAAATTTAATTGAGTTGTCCATATTCTTAATATATAATTGATATATACACAATATCATCCAAGTATTGGTGAGACCTAAGAATAAATCCCTCAACTGAAATATTAGGACTTACGCCTTCCTTTGATATAGCAAGAATCTGCTCTACACCAATATGTTCAAACCATGGAAATTAGATTTCTAGATTAATGGATTGGCCCTAACTGGAAGCATTGATTTGTTAGGCAAACCTACGGTCAATGTGGATAGAGGAAAAGGTAGGTTGTTTACATCAAATGTATACTAATAAAGGGTTGATAACCCGATGAGTGTGCTAAATCAACAGTTGATGACACAACTCAATAGTTGCACAACAGAATGCAATTGATATAAATGATACCTACCGATTGAGCTAAGGTGGCTTGTTGGACAAACCCAAGGTTATTCTTAACAATATTGGATATTGACCTATTAGGAAAATTAAAAGATTTCTCGATTTCGTAGTGAGGGCTATGGATTTGAATAAAAATAATGGGACCCATAATGCATGTGATTAAAGTCTTTATCGATATGCATTAGTGTACATTCTAACACTTTCTCTCTTTCTTATAGTTTATTGAATCGCCACGATGTCTTCGTCCAGTGTGAACCTACACTCCCTACTAGACTCCAACAACTCACAGGACCTAACTTCTTAGACTAGCTAAAAAATTTGAAAATTGTTCTTAAATATGAAAAGCTAGGATATGTCCTAGATGAACCACTTCTCGATCCCCCTGCTGCCTATGCATCTAATAAGGACCAAAAAGCTTATAAGAAGCTACTGGAAGATAGTGAGTTCGCTAGCTGTATTATGCTAACCTTTATGTCACTGGGGCTACAAAGCAGCATGAGGCTATGGATGCTCATACCATAGTCTACCATCTAGGAGAACTGTTTAATGAGCAAACTCAGTCTGAAAGGTTCGAGACCTCAAGGTTTCTTTTTAGCTCTAAGATGGCTAAGGGATTGTCTCTAGTGCAATATGTTCTAAAGATGTTTGGATACATTAAATGGTTAGCTAGTTTGGGTTTCATAATGAATCATGAAATAAGTATAGATTTAATTATGACTATTTAACTATTGGATGAACCAAATATCTACATTGAGACCTGAGCTAATTAATCTACTCAAAAAAGCTGAGCAAACTGTTAAGAAAGATAGTAAGGCTATG
Source organism: Erythroxylum pedicellare (assembly GCA_027563575.1). NCBI lineage: Eukaryota > Viridiplantae > Streptophyta > Magnoliopsida > Malpighiales > Erythroxylaceae > Erythroxylum > Erythroxylum pedicellare. Next base: position 12,075 of record JAOQMP010079902.1, on the reverse strand, counting down.
ATGTTGGTGGACTCTACTTCTGGTTCTCACAAGAAGAACCAAAAGACGAAGAAATCCAAAAAGCTAGGGGGAGGTATAGCGAAGAAGAAGGCAAAGGAAACTGTATCAAAAGGGATTTGCATCCATTGCAACAAGGAAGGACATTGGAAGAGGAACTGCAAAACTTATCTAGAGTCACTGAAGCAAAAGAAGACATTAGATGTCCCACCATATACTTTAAGTATGTTATTTGTCATAGAGGTAATACTATTTCTGATCATAACATTTGGGTATTAGATACGAAATGTGGTTCACACATATGTGTTGATATGTAGGGTATTAGGGATAGTGGACCATTCAGGAAGGGAGAGATGGACCTACAAGTGGGAAATGGAGCAAGAGTTACTGTATTAGCCATAGGAACATATATTTTGTATCTTCCTAGTGGGATAGAGTTAGTTTTAGATAATTGTTATTATGTACCCATTATGACACAGAACATTGTATCTGTTTCATATCTTAATAAAAACAATATTTCATTTGACTATTTTAATCAATGGTTGTTTAATTAAGTCGAATGAAATGTTGTATGGTACTGCTACATTGTGCCATGGCATTTACATATTAGGTATATGCAATCCAATTTTAAATATCAATGACAATAAAAGACAAAAATGAGTAACCTAAAATTATCTTACTTATGGCATTATCGACTTGGCCATATAAGTGAGAGATGATGGCTAAGCTATACAAGAGTGGTAGCTTAGGGTCAATTGACTATGAATCATATGACACATGTGAATCTTGCTTGTTAAGCAAGATGACTAAATTACCTTTTAAAAGAAAAGATGAACAAACGAATAGGCTATTAGACCTAATACATTTTGATGCATGTGGTCTAATGTGCATTCATACCAAAGGTGGTTTTATGTATTTCATTACCTTTATCGATGATTATTCTTGATATGGGTATGTGTATCTAATGAGACACAAGTTTGAAGTATTTGAAATGTTCAAACAGTTCAAAAATGAAGTAGAGAAATAGCTTGGTGAAAGAGTCAAGAGACTTCGGTCAAACCGACGTTGTGAATACTTTACGAGGACTTTATAAATTATCTCAGGGATAACGGGATTGTATCCCAATGGAATCCACCCTACAAAGCACACGTAATTGTGTGGTTGAAAGGAGACATCGAACCTTATTGGACATGGTTAGGTCAATGATAGGCTTAGTAGATCTACTATAATCATTCGAGACTGTTGTTTATGTGATAAACAGAGTCCCTTCAAAAGTAGTTGAAGTTACTCCATACGAGATATGGACCAACAAAAGGCCCTATCTTTCTCATATGAAAGTTTGGGGTTGTCTGGCTTACGTAAAGCGAATTCAATCATGCAAGCTTAAAGTGAAATGTTATAAATATCTATTTGTAGGATATCATAAGGAAACAAATGGATATTAGGCCTACAATGCTTTACAATAAAAGGCGTTTATCTCAAAGTATGTTGTCTTTTTAGAGAAAGAGTTTTATCTAAGAGAAGACAGTGGGAGCAAAGTTCAACTTGATGAAGTTCATGATGCTCAAATAGACACAAATCAACTACCTGAACTCGAGATTATTTTTTATGAAGATAAGGCAACAGTTAAACCTTTTCACACACATAATATTCGTAAGTCAAGTAGGAAAAGTAATGTTCCAGAGAGATAGATTTCTTGTAAATGAATATAATGATGTAGTGCTCATTGAAGACATTGAGCCTACAACCTATGAAGAGGCTCTCAATATTTAAGAATTTAAAATGTGGTTTTAAGCCATGAAATTCGAAATGGATTTCATGTCTAAAAACCAAGTATGGAATTTGGTTGACCAACTTAAAAGGCTAAAACCCATAGGGTGCAAGTGGTTTTTCAAGAAGAAAATCGACAAAGAAGGTAGCATGATTACCAATAAAGCAAGGTTAGTTGCTAAAGGTTACTGTCAGAGACAAGAAATTGACTATGACAAGACATTTAGCCCTGTAGCCATGCTTAAATCCATTAGAATACTCTTCTTAACCATTGTTGTTCATTATGATTATGAGATATGGAAAATGGATGTGAAGATGACTTTCCTAATGGAAACCTTATCGAGGATGTGTACATGATGCAACCTAAAGGCTTCATTACCATAGATTGCAAAAAGATATACAAGCTTCAAAAATCCATTTATCGATTGAAAGCAAGCATCTACAAGTTGGAAGATCCGATTTGATGAGATAATTAAACAGTTTGGTTTCTCATAAAATCTGGATGTAATTGCCCATTTTCCATAGTAATAGTTAGAACCCTAGAATATTGCACATGACCATGTCATTGAGAATTGACGAATTACGATTCATTCACATGCATATCATTAGCATATACAAATGAATTCTGAATTAGTACATGTTGCAAAGATAATATATGCACTCAATTGACATATTAAGGGGTATAAAAGGTTTAAAATAATCATGATGTGAATTATGTATTGTTTATATCTTGAATTTTGGTTTGATGGAATATAATTAGTAAACTTGGAATTTATTGTTACAATTGAAAAATTGATGAAATAAAATATACATTTGGTCTAGGAAAAATTCCATATGGTAAGGCAAGTTGACAAGTAGAGAATTAGGATGACTAGGCCTATAAATTAGTGACATCTGGCATGGAAAATTAAGTGACAAATGGCATAGCTAATTAATTGAAAAATGGAAGCAATCGTTGTGTGACAAATGGACTAAGTAACTAAGTGACATAAGGCAGCATATATAAATGAAAAATGGAGTACATGCCTAAGCACAAATTTTAATATAAGAAAATGACACCTTGCACCTAGTTGAATTAAGCAAATGCTCGAAAAGTTTCTGCTGAATTCATTTCTCTTCTTTTCTCACTCTCTACATTGAAACTTGCTCCCATATCACATCTGTTTATTTTGGTTTAAGTCTTGCTAAATTACTACACCAAATCCATGCTTTTACCCTTCATAAGATAGTCATAGAACTAGAAATTTGTTATCGTGTTGTGGTCTTTTATCCTAGCTAAAAACCAGCCTATTTCTACCTTGAATTGGTGATGATCTTTCATGCATGAGGAGCTAAGTTGGCTTGATCTTTGAGCTAGAAAAGTAAGTAAAAGATTGATCCTTATGGCATGTTTTAGTATAAAGATTATGATGATTGAATTGGGATGGATTATATATGATGTTGATGATGAACTGTGCTGGAAAATGATACATGAATTGGATACTATTCTATTTTGTTCTTGCGTATAAAAACCGTAGGTTCTAGATTTTTTTATGGATAAATTAGATTGAGATTTCAAGTATAAATGAAGGTGGATTCATGGTAAAGATAGGTTCTTGAATCTGGAAAATTAGAGTTGTAGGTGCGCTTGTAAAAAGTGACTGTTAATGTCATACGTGAGCAGAATTTTGTAAGCGTTAATGTAACCAATAAGGAAGTTAAATTAACCTAAAATGAAGTAACCTTAAAGGACATAAAATCTTGAAATTTTCAAGTGTTAGTTATATCTCTAAGCTTGCAAAATTTGTGAAGTATTGAAGGTAGTAAAGTTACATACATTAGTGACAACGATGACAAATTCTAGAATTCTAATTTTAGCCTTGTGTACATGTCAAACCAGCGGAGAATTTCACTACAAATTGGTGTATTTGGACTTAATTAAGGCTAGGAATGAGAATTGGGTAAATGTATGAATATAAATTGCTAGAAAAGGTTTGGTGAATGTATTGAGCTAGCTTGCTGAAATTCCAGATTAAAAGTAATAATTGTGTGTGGATTATGAGAGGCTTTTTGATAATGAAAATTTTCAAGGATAAGTGTAAAGTATGATTGATGAATTTGGAGCAAATCAAGCTAACTTAAAGGCACAAACCTGATTGCAAAATGTTAGTATACAAAATATGATATTTGAATGGTCTTAAGGTGTATAAGCACAATTTGAATAGTTAAGATCTATGTATAAGAATGCATACCCAGGAAAGTCAGTTGAGAATGCATTGAACATAACTCATATACATGTGTTGGGCTTGGGTCTCGATCCCAAATCCCAAGGTTCAATTTGGGGTGGTCGGGTGAGGATTGTGAGCGAGGAAAGTCGAAAGCATTGGACTTGTAAGAAATTTCAGCATGGCAATTACTTCGCCGCGGCGAAACCATGGAGCTATTGCCATGGAACCTTAGGGAGAGGTTCACCATAGCAAACTTCTGAATTCACTATGGAGAAGTCCCAAGGTTGAGCGAGAAAACCCTTCAAGAAATTTACGCCGAGGTGAAAGCTTAGCTTCACCGCAGCGAAGATACAACATTTAACATATAATCACCTTTCTGAAGAGGTTTGCTATGGCGAACTATGAGCCTCTCCATGGCGAAACCTTCGGACACAACCCAAACAACCAACATCCAAGAACAAATCATGCACGTACTATCTTAACTCCAAAAGCATCCAAGTCTATCACTAAGAAAAATTCACAATCTCAAAAAAGAAGTTAACTATGAACATACTCAAAAGTTATTCATCAAATCCAAATTTCATTACTAATTCAAAGAGTTTGAACAACTTTACTTACATATCAAAAGCCACATCATTGTCTTAGTACAAAACACAAAAATACAATGAATGCTTATGTTGATATGCTTATAAAGCTATCTTAAAAGTCATACTTACTAACTTAGTTACAAAAGTCTCTAATCTTGGAGTATGACAAAGCCCTTACAAGGATCAATGATCTTCTCGTTCTGCACCTGAGAAATGGAAAAATAATGGGTTGAGCTACTAAGCTCAGTGGCTAATATATTTACAGCCAGTGAGAACGATCCATACATTAAATGTATATATATATATATATATATATATATATGCATATATGCATATCTAATTTATTTAGCAATCAAATTCTTCACAGTTCTATTTCAAGGACTCATAGCTAAAGATATTCACACATAAAGCTTATCAACACATAACCATCAACTTAACAATTCATTATGCGTCATGTTCAATAAATCAAAATGCAATGTACAAACAAATGGCTCAAGGGTCCCATGGAACAAAACGAAGAAACTGCAGTTTACATCGTGACCAAAACGATTCCGATTATAAGGATCTTGTGTGTCACAAGCGGGCAGCTGGGAGAAGGCTTTAGTCAACATACATATGATGAACTAAATAGTTCCTCTCTTGCCCAATCACAAGCAAATTCTTATGCTCAAATCCACTTCATCATAGAATCATAATTTTCATAATTTCTTATGCTTTTTCCTCTTTTAATCCATATAAAATGGCATAACATCATTTAATGCATAATTATATTAATAAATCATCACGCATTTCATAATAATTATAACAATTCAATTGAAGCAATTTAAAAACTCAAACAAACAAGAATTGACTAATTATCACATTAACCATAAACATATTACCCACCTAAATTGGTTGAAATTCCAAATTCAAGATTGCCCTTCCTCTTGCTCTTGCCTTAGGGTTCCTTGGTTTCCTTCATTAAACCAAATTCTCATTCAATCAAGCATCTTTTCCATTCAATCCAATATACGAAAAGAAATCCCATAAGGCTTTGATAATTAAGAAGAAAATTAAACTTAATCTACCCATGGATTATTTAAGCTAACCTCGTTAAAAATCCTTAAACATCCTACTAGGGTTTCACGATTCTCTTCTTCTTCCTTTACCCCCAACATAAAATCCCTTTCTTTTCATAGCTCTTCTTGTTTTTCTGCCAAATCAAAAAGAAAAATGATGAAGGTTACCTCTAACAAGTTTGATTTATCTTCCTTCATCTTCTTTCTCACTTTTTCCTTAACCTCCTACATTCTCTTCCTCTTCTTATTTCTTTCTTCTTTCTTTCTTCTTTATGTTTTTTTCCTATCTTCTTTTAGCTTCCCACGATTCTCTGTTCTTTCTCACTTATTCAAGACTAATTTTTGTATATTTCTTCCTATCTTGCCCCTCTTCTTTGTTTGCCCTTTGTTTTAATGTAATGCCCATTCACTCCTTAGTCCATTAAATATCATACTATACTCTAATTTCTAACATTCTCTATTTAATAACTCTAACTTCTTTTCATGCTTGCTAAATTTAATGGACTAAATTCTATGAAAAATAAATAATTAAATAAAAAATAAAGAAAAATTTTGGAGTCCAACACATGTGTATGATTAAGTACTTATTCGATTAAACAAGTTGGTAATGTGTATATATGTGTGTATTGCACGATTGATAAGCACAAATTGACGAGCAAGTTCCAGACATTGTCAGCCCATCAAGGCAATAGCTATCTGGAGCATACTGTCAATTAACCTAGATGATTACTCACTATATTTGAATTGTTCTTAATTAACTGTTATATATTGAATTGTTACTGATATGATTGTGTTAATTCTGGACATTAATGGTCCGAGGAGTTTTATATTTAGAACTGTATTAGGAGTGTTTGCAAATTGAAAGTGAATATGGAAATTGTTTTCTAATCTATATGTTGAATGTCAAAATTAGATTCGATGAATGTGTTATATGATTATGCACATTGAATGAGAGTTAATGGTAGCATAATATATGATTTAATGCATTTTCATTACATTGACATGCATGATTAGATAAAGGTGTTATGACTAGAGTGACTAATGCTAAAAGGAGCTTAAAGCTCAGAAATGTGCACGTAGAGCCACAGGTTTAACGATTAATAAGCTCAGTATCCATAATGGGTATGGAACAGTATCTATAATGAGCCTAGTATCCACAATGGATACGAGAAAGTTAAATAAACGCTTGGTCACAACCAAATAAAAATGAAAGTGGAGTCTCATGTGTATTGCAAATATATCTTTACATTATCATGTGAATCATTGTAAAAAATGACAAAATTGAGTTGACATAATGTTATACTATGTTTATGTACATATGAATGATTGTGAAAAAAAGTACTGAATTGTGTTAATATAGTGATCTAAAATACTTGTACACATGTTGATGATATGAATGATTGAGGTGAAAGATTGGATTGTTTTGAAAAGATTATATGAAATGTTTGTATTATAATGTGCTTATTAAGATATGATGTATAGTGTGATTTGGTATACAAAACTATATGGGAATTGATTCAAGATAATGTGATATACTTGTGAATTTGGTTGTATACTTGTGATGTTATGTTTTGACTCGAGTGAACACATTGATGATGGTTCACTTATTGAGTTCACAAAAATTATCAAAATTGCAACGTTATTTTTTAGGTACTGAGGAGACCTAGCTTCTAAAGCAATGTAGTAGCAGTATAGTATTGTCAATTTCGGAATCTGGAATGGCTTAAAGGTCTGGTCAGATGATGTCTAAGGAGTTTAGATAGATTGTTTTTGTGAGCTTCTCATTTTATATTAGATATTTTGAAAAGAACAGTAAACACTCAGGTGTTTTTGTAATGTACATATATGGATTATGAGATGTAATGAAAATGTAAATGATGTCTGTGAAATGAAATGAGAAATGTTGAACTTATGATCACTTATGTTCTATATGATGCCATAATAGTGAATTTGGTTGCTCTAACATGCCGTTCTCATAGGTTATGTTCTTGAATGCCCTCTAGATGTTTGGGTATATGCTCTATGATAGTCGGGTGTTACACTGAACAAACCTTGTGTGTACAAAAAGGTTAATGGTAGTGCTATCATATTCCTTGTATTATACGGGGATGACATAGTACTAATAGGAAATGATGTCTCAAGTCTACAATTAGTCAAAATTTGGTTGTCCTGAAATTTCTACATGAAAGACCTTGGAGAAGCAACTTATATATTGGGAATAAAGATCTATAGAGATAGATCAAGAAAGTTGCTAGGTCTTTAATAGTCCATCTTTAATAGTCCATATACTTAAATAAAGTGCTAAAGAGGCTTAGCATGGAGCAGTTCAAGAGACGTTTTCTTCCCATGTCACATGGGATAAAACTCTCGAAATTTATGTGTCTAAAGATGCAAGATGAGAGGACTTGCATAAGTTTGATTCGTATGCTTCAACAATAGGATCAATCATGAATGTTATGTTATGTACTATACTAGATATATCGTATGCTCCAAGTGTTATGAGTAGAAATTAATCAGATCGTAGTGAGTATCGCCGCGTGGCTGTCAAGAATATCCTAAAATATTTAAGAAGGACTAAGGATGTATTCTTGGTATATGGAGATGGAGAGCTAATAGTGAGCGGACATACGGATGCAAGTTTTCAATCTAACCAAGATGACTCTAAATCCTATTCAGGTTACATCTTCACATTGAATGAAGGAGTGGTTAGTTGGAAGAGTTCCAAATAAGAGATGACTGCAGATTCAATGACTAAGTCAGAGTATATTGCAACTGCAGAAGCTGTAAAAGAAGCTATTTGGATCAAGAAGTTCGTTATAGAACTTGGAGTGGTTTCGAGCATTATAGACTTAATACTATTATATTGTGACAACAATGGGGCTACTACTCAAGCCAAAGAACCAAGGTCTCATCATAAGTACAATCACGTATATAGGAGATATCACCTGATTAAGGAGATAATTGATAAAAGTGATGTGAAGATAGAGAGAGTTCCCACATTTCAGAACGTTGTCAATCCTTTGACTAAGCCACTTCCTCAAATGAAATTTAATTCTAGTGTACTTGCCTTTGGTATTAGATACAAAGGCGATTGACTTTAGTGCAAGTGGGAGATTGTTAGAGTAGTGGTCAAAAGGTAATCACCTTTAGAACTTTTGAAAAACTTTTTTTAATTAATAAAGTGAAAAGAAATTTTTCATTAATTTCATGTTCGTTTATTTATGAATTGATGTTAATCTTATATTAAATTAATGAAGTCCATGATACAAAACTTAGTATGATGGAAATCATGATAATGAGATTCCTATAATGTGCAATTACGTTAGTACCTAAGTTATTCCTAGTTATCAGATTAATAAGATAAGACATTATTAATCCGGATAGACTAGAATATGTTATACTCCTTGATTTCATCAAGTAGTGGATCTCACAAACTATAAGCATGAGATATTTAGAGTTAAAATATGGATGCTTACTAAGAGTAGTAAGTACATCGGATGACTTGCTATGAGATTATCATATGGATGATCTATCAAATGTCAATGATTAATCTCATAAGAGAAATGGTGCAAATATACTTAGACTTAAGGTACTCAAAGATATCTTGGACACTCAAGCTTTGACATTATTCCTTGTTACCTTAAGATGAGGTCACTCATAAGGTGGTGATTGCGTACAACTATTAGTATTCGAAGGTAATTTGAAAGCTAATAAAGGATTCACCACTCATGATAAAATGACATGATACCCACGACCTCTTAATGGATTCATTATTTGGGAGTCTCTAGCAAGAGCAAATGTAACATCCTTTTACTTATATTAAGGCTGAAATAGTGTTATTAAGAAGTTAATGAGAAATTATGAAGCATAATTCATGCTTATGCATAATATGGTATACACATACATGATAATATTGATTTTTGTGCATTAATACCATTACACATACATTTATGACATTTTTCAGGTAAAATTGAGTTATAAATGTGAGATGTGGGTTTAGTTTGTCTTGAAAATTGAATTGGAGTGTATTAAAGTTGATTGGGTAATTTTGGTAATATTTTGGGTATTTTGGAAAATTGGAATATTTTTGGACTAGGAAAAACGTTGAAATATGGACCAATGGAAATGTGACATATGGACTGATCATTTAGTGACAAATGGCCAAATGCAAAGGTGACGTGTGGTAGTGAATTAAGAACACATATGTCTTGTTTTTAATATGGAAAATTTTCTGTAGCTTATTCTTCACTTGGTTTGTTCTTAACTAAAAAAACACCGAACTCTCTTCTTTTTCTTCGTCACTGAAACAACTTGTTCATTATGCTTGAGTAATTGGCTAATGATTCGTCCATATCAAATGTTGGAAGTTTAGTTAAATCAAGTAAGTTGAGTTTTAAGTTTATGATATTGTAAATGGTATTTTGATGTGCATAAATTTGTGGGTGTTTCTGAGATGAATCGAAGTGAGTATAATGATAAGGAATGAGGATTAGGCAAGTTCTTGATCAAATTATGAACAATGCTTGAAATTGTGCAGATGCAATGTTTGCACTGAACATGCATCCGTATTTTAGATATAACTTGACCTTTAAACATCCAAATGGGATGATTTTAAATTTGGATTAAATTAGAAACGTATGGCCATATTTTTTATGGAGAAATCGAAATTGAATTCAGTCTTTAAGAGTTTGAAAATTTGGATTGAAGTCGAGTTTTTGGATTCTGTCATGGTTTGGGAATAGTCTGTAGTTTGTTTCATATAACTTATAGAATATTAAACTAAATTGTATTAAATTGGTTTCATTAAAAAATTAAGACCTAGATGAACTATTTTTCAGAAGAGTGTTTTGCCTAAATCGTTTAGATTCCTTGTCAAAATGACCATGAAAAATTGTCCCAAAAGTCTATTTTGGGGAAGAGCTGGAAGAAGTTTGAATAAAGGGCGTGCACGAACATGCATAAGCACGATTGTGACTCTTAAGGGTCATAAGGGGTTACAAGATCGTGCAAAAGCATTATCATGACTTAGGAAAGTCATTTGGATTCGCATGATCGTGCACAAGCACGATCATGCAAAGTGGATGTGTTCTATAGTTTGACAACTTTGAATATCCTTCACTTTTTTGGCTATAACTTCTTTTCCCGACCTCCAAATTATATGAGATTTAAACCAACAAACTCATAACACATTTTTATTTATCTTCAAGAAAATTTAGAGTCATCTAAATCCATTCTGAAATGATTGACTGATAAATATAGGATGAATGTGATGAAGGTGCTAGAATATTATTAACTAGAATGATTTCACTGAACATGCTTCGGTATTTTAGTTATATGTTGATTTGTAGATTTCCAAGTGGAATGATTATTGATTTAAGTTTAACTAGAGACATATGGAGTCTGAAGAGATTGAATTTAAATTCTATCACTAAGAATTGCAGAATCTAACTTGAAGTTGACTACAGAGTACAATTATGTTTTAAGAATAGTCCAAAGTAAAATGAGAATAACTTTTGGAATACTAAATTAAATTGAATGAGCTTGGTATCAATAGAAACTTGAGACATGGGAGAACAATTTTTTAGAAGGAAGTGTTATGAAATTACTTCATTTCTTAATGAAAATAATCAAGCAAAGTGGACCTGAAAGTTTGTTGTTAGATAAATCTATATTGATCATTTAAGTCTTGTTATATGAATAAGTTTTGTGACAAGATTAATGATAAGGAATTTGGAATTGTCATGATCATGCATTATACGTATTCAGTATACATGAATGTGCATAAATGAATTCATAATTGTACAAATTAGTGATAGGTGTAAGCATTGCATTATATAGAGGAACACATTGAGCGACAGCACCTAGACATTGCCAGGACATCGAGCCAATAGCTATATTACTGTGAGTAACCTAGACTGTCTCACTTAATAGTTTTTTATTATAAATTTTGTACTAAATGTGGATTGATTTGTTGAACTAATTCCGGACACGAAGGTCCAATGTATTGATTGATGAATGTGGGATAATAGAAGTGTTCCTTGAATGAGAATTTGGTGAACTATATGTTACTCAATATGTTTGTTAAATGCTGGACTAAGGTCCGATGATATATATGATTGGGATTATAAATGGGACTATAAATGTGTTTGAATGGGATTGGGATTGTGAATGGGAATGACTGAACAGGAAAGTGATGCATTTCATACTAGAATGCATGATCAGATAATGACAGTTGTGTCATGAGTAGCAACCGAATATGAGCTTAAAGCTTCGGAGCGTGGTATAGAGACAAAGGCTCGATATGTACAATGAACGGTGTATTCACAACGGGTAAGGGATAGCTAGTAATGAGCTTAGTATCTTCAATGGATAAGGGATAGTTTAGGCAGTTAGTCATAACCATGTAATAATTAAAAGTGGGTCACATATGCATTGTATAGACACTCAATAAGTGTA